>JAUTBZ010152003.1:5046-18048 GCA_032361785.1 Lepetodrilus galriftensis
AGTTTAGGAGGAAACCTGCAACGCTGAACGATGCAGTAAACCTGCGAGCACCGGCTGGTACTGACAGACAAAAGATGATATCTGCATTTACAGATAGCGCAACCTATCAATGTCGCGTCAGAAATGTAACTTTTGTGAACATTGATGCTGTGAACTTGGGACTTCAGCTAACTTTAGCTCTGAACAGCTGCCGAAGTCCTGTTCGATTATATGAGTATATTACTACCACAGAGAAAGAGAGAGAGAGAGAGCGAGAGATGGGGGCTGGTGGAAGAATGTATTATGTTATTTTATTTGGTATTACTGCCTTCATTTTTACCACCGTATCGGCATGTTTGTTTACCTCTAATTTTTCACAACCTTTCAACTTCATTTCTTTAAAAGTTTTTGCGGTCACCCCAATTCTCATTTCTCTATGAACATCTTGAACTTTGTAGGCCCTCATTCCACCGTTGAAAAGAGATAGAAAACGACTAAGCATATTTTGACATCAGCATATATTTTAGTAACAACATCTACGATAAAATCATGTTTTGTAAATGTTCAGTCAGCTACTTCCGCATTTCGCATTGCCGCCATTTTTACATTCGGCATCAATCGTAATTAAAGGTTACGTTTTGGCTATATACGTCGCGTTCCGAAAGCGTAAAACCCCATTTACTAATTCTTTAAAAAAATATATAGAGTCGCGTACTAGATTGACGAAAGCATACTAAAGCAGAGATACAGAATAATGTGGTCTATCCTAATTAGTAAATAGGTGGGGTGAAAATGGGTTAAATGAGGCATAGTTTCAAAACTGCTAACAACGTTGACGTTTTTAGTGTTACGTTCTCTGCAAATATACATTCGTATAAACGCAACAGTATCCTGAGAAGTAAACTCCGATTGATTTTTCATTCGTGAAGAATCGGAAGGAGAATTTTATGAGTTATTTATCACTAAATAAATTATACTTTATCCATAGATATGCGTTTTATACTCTAACACAGTACTGTGTTTTTAGCGAATATAAAAGAAACAAAAAAGTAATTATTTGACATAACTCTCGTCGGTGCGAGACCGGTGCTCCAATGTACACAAATCTGCGCGCTTTGGTCGTTGTCAAGAAGAGAAATATGTGAATTGTGTGAATAAACATGAACTGCAAATGAACGTTTTCAGTTAGAAATGTAAGTAATGTACCCGATAGTCAAGTATACATTACTAGTAGGCTATTTATTTAACAATAGAAAAATATAACCGTGTCGTTAGTTTGAAAACAAAACAAACTAATCAGTCAGTCGATGTCAATATTTCTGTCAAGCTTGTTTTTATCTGCATTCACATGATTCAGCATTAGAACACAGCCGTTGATATAGTAGATATAATTCAAATAACGTTGCATGTTACAGAAATACAGTTATAATAATTAGATACTGTTAATAATATTTGAAACTAGCCAGTAGTTTCAAATTACGGTCCTGTTAAAAATAATATTTCTATCTCAAGTTTAGTTCGAATGACACCTATTTTCGAGAATGTTTGTTTTACGGATTTCTTGCGTTATAACGAGAGATGTTCCGTCATCAATAATACGGTCTTGCCAAGTAGGTAATTAGCTAACAAATACAAAATACAAATAACAAATACAGTGGGACCTCGATATAACGCTCACTTCCGTTTTTGTTAAAATCTGACTGGTAAGCGAATCAACCGATTTACGGAACAATCATTCTAAACAAGAGTTACCTCCCTTCATAACAATATACAGGACCAAGACCGTTCCAGTAGTAAGAATAACACCAACGATAGACTGCACGTAACAATATCTTTATTCAGTGTGCAATAACAACAATAATAATTCAAGCACTAAGTATACAATCATGTACATCCACTTTACTGTCACTCAAGCGATCATTCAGTGCTTGAAAAAGTTCAGGATGTTATGGCTGTCATGTGGACATGACCGCGCTTGCAGCCTCCCTTTCATAAACTCGCTTACTGAGATTGTGACGTCCTTTAAATCTAATCTTGGCCCAATTTCCCTAGCTTTTTCCATAATCATCATATCACCTTATATTACCCCAGCTTGAACAGAGTGCCTTAACTCAAGATCATTTGACATTAATGATCGTCTTCAGTTGGTGATGATTAAAACAACAGTCTAATTACGCGACGCTCGATGACGACACCTTCAATGCAATTACAGCACAAACCGCCAATCGGATTAATCTCATGATGGCCTAAATAAACTAACTCTGTCTAAGGAATTGGCTCTTTGTCCGGTATATTGGAGCAAAATAACATACAATTTACACTTTGGACTTTGGCTGACCAGAACCGTATAACCGTTGTATTGAGTTAAATTATATAGTAGGAAATCCGTATTGGTTAAAAGTTGACCGGTAAGCGGAGAAACCTTTATGTTGGAAACCATTATAGCAGGGTCTCGCTGTACAACCAAAATTTAAGCTTTTGTCAAACGAACTGTGCATCCTTCTAAATTACGAAAAACACATTTATACACAGAATGACCTGTACTTAGGGAACAAAGTCGTCTGCTCTCATAAATGATCAGTAGCACTCGTGGCGAGAGGAAACCCGGTTCTAGCAAACTGCTCAATAGTTGACGCAGTTTGGCCAAATTGAAATAAGATTTGCAAATCATTTTAATATGAACAAAATTAACGAAGAAGAAAATTCCTACAACAGGTGGAGTAATGGGCGTGAATTGTGTTTGTTAACACACACTGGAAGTCGCTTGTATCGATTGATTTGGGAAAGTGAACTGACAGTCAACTTCCTGTGTGGTGCCCGGCATCAATGTTCACAAAAGTAACCTTTCTGACGAAATATTGATAGGATGCACTGTCTGTAGAGTGGGTACAGTTATCATCCTTGGTTTTGTCAGTACCAGCCGGTGCTCGCAGGTTTACTGCAACATTCAGCGCAATGGATATTGCAGGTTTCCTCCTGCCCTAGACTGACAAGTCATGATGTTAGTGAAAGATTCTAGAAAGCGACTCTAAACCCCAATTTAAAAAATAATAATAACTACTCAAATTCTCTTTTGGGAAAAGGGAAGGATCATCAGTTTTTCAGTTTTTCTAGTTTGTCTACATCTGTATCGAGTAGATGTGATTAATCTTCTTCTCTTTTTGTTTAAACCACAACAAAATAAACCATTATTATTTATTACTAAATGAAACTTTCTTATTTTCCTTTCTTGCAGATTAAGGTGGCACGAACATCATGCCGACCAAGCTTCCCTTTAAAATTGTCCATGTTTCTGGGCAGGACGACTGTTTCCGAGCTGCGGAACTCAACAACCACAGTCCACTGACCAAGGGATGGCAGTCTTCCAGGTAACCGTGGCGATTTGTGGCAACCAATGAACATCTACGTTAGTCGTCATCTATGGGTGAAACATTAATTCAATAAATAAATCAATATTATATGTCATTGTCTCTCAAGCTAGAAATGGGCCTTGGTAAAATCTCTGACCTCAAGTTCGGAAATGACCCCCTATAAAGTCTCTGCAGGAAAAACAATGTTTGTTTAACCCTCTCCCTGCTGAAGGCGAGTTAACTTGCCCAATCACATGCAGAAATAGAACACTTTGATTTTATTCAGCAGGGAGAAGGTTAAGTTATCATTTCTCCCAATGCTAAAGGTATCCTAAAAGGGCCAGTAGAAATTCATGTTTTATGTAAACATTTGTTATTTGTATCATTATCCGGGCCAGTAAGTTTTCAGCGGTAATTTCGAACACTGCATACGCCCAGGAAATTAAGACACATCCTTATAAAGAGCTGTCGACATCCCAGGCCTTTCATGGCCGCTTAATCTGGTGATTAGAAGCTATTGACGCCCAGTTTAACTCCACTTGAACAAATAATATAAATATGTCTGGAAAAGTATCACCGTCAGTGACAGGAGCAGCTATTAGAAGACAGGCTGAGTGAAAAGATGGGCAGGGTAAACAATCATAAAATAATAAACCTTAAAAATATAAGTTCCTTGACACCAATCTAGAAAATAAATCTGAGAATTTGCCAATGCTCTGCCCATTAAGTAGTGTTTATTATGCAGTATAAACACAGACATGACTGGTGGGGGGATGCCACATTAGAATTTACAGGCCATCAATCTAGGTGTTTTTGGTCTATGAAGCAAAATGATGAGGATTATATTAGACCAAATGTATACACATATACAGTATATGTACAGTTAAGTGTCTGACATTATGAAACAGCATATTTTTGTCCACGCATGATTTCATAATAATGATTGCCAAAATCGCACTGAGCAGGGGATGCTACTCCGCCTCCACTTAGTCTGATCACCAGGTGGCACTGGAATGCAGTTTATATCAGTTAGTACGGAGCCCGGACACACGCCGAGCAGCCAATAATAGCCGCAATTAACTGGAGTTGTCCGGAAATGTTAACCTGTTTATGTTTGCTGCCGGAACATCTTGGCAGATGAACATTTTGTGAATCATCAAAGATGGCCGAGTCTAGCGTCTGACTTGAGCACAGACTGGCTTTAGTCTGGAGCCGTGGGGCTCTTACATGTGTTGTAGATTTCAGTACAGATTTCTAAAATCTTAGTTTAGCTGGACGTGTTTATATTTATGTTTGTCTGTATTTATGTGGGTTTTTTTTTTTCAATATTTGCAATTATGAACTACTAAAACATGTGGATACAAAGTTCTAGCTGAAACTTTCAAATAGTTATTGCGACATAACAGCCCAATTCTAGTGAATTAGATATTACTACATCCACCATTTGTGGCAGCATGTCGACCTGTAACTCAAGGATTTACTCAAGTATGAAAGAAGTGACATGATTTATGAAGCAATCATAACATATATAACACATGTTATAATAAATATAATAACAAAAGTATCTAGACAACACTAGCAAAATTATGTTATGGCTACTTTCTTTGTATTTTCTCTAGGCAGCATTGCTATTTCCACACACGCACGCACACACGCATGCACGCACACACACACACACACATACATACATACATACACACACACACACACACATACACACACACACACACATATTATCAACAGCTTAAATTAATCTGATAAATACTTTCAGTTTATTTAGCAAGTTTTCAGTTTATTTAGCAAGTTGAGCATCTGACCTAACGGATGTCATTAAAAACATGACACTGATAAGACAGTAATCTAGTAATGTAATGAAATAGTGACATTGACAGCAGGAAAATGCTATCAACATTTACTTTTCTGAATCGTTTTCTTACACACTATTACAAGTTAGTAAAAAATTTGAAAGGTTTCCCAATCCAGTGCACCTCTCCTCTAGCTTGGCAAGATGCACGTTGCTGATGATAAGAAAAACTGGCCGTCCTAGCAGCAACATAGCCAGCTCTCAACATGCACCGACATGCGCTGTGTCAAATGTATTTTAATGGGTTTTGTGTGGAATGCTGCCTGAAATGTGTTTACTTTTTCTCCCTGTGCATGCCCTCTGCCAGTTCCATCAGAACATTTACATGCAGTTTTGTCTTCATTTGTTCTCTCCAGGCCTGTGGAGTCCCATACTACTGGAAGTGCCCTCTGTTCCGCGGGGCAGGGGGAGATAAGCAGGGATATCTTACGTACCAGATGTTCGCTACAATGTGGAAAAAGTAAGTGGAAATTCAATACAAATTAAATGCGATTATTTTGATTTTGATTTTGATTTTGATAAATATTTTTCATTCAGACTGCTATTTCTCTTGTTATCTTGCTACGACATCTATAATACATGTATAATATTAAATCACTCGCTTAATTTGCATTTGATGACCAATATTTCACCAAGGTATTTATTTTATTCTTTTTTCTCTGCAGGAGCAATTTGACTCCTTGCTCAAATTTGTAACATTGAGGTCTGCAATCTTATCTTAGAGGTCTCCCTGGTAACCCATGTAACATGAGCTTCCGGTATATTGTGGGTTTTTTCTTTTGACAAAAAGCATGTGCTGAAGTATACATGTGCTGAAGTATAACCTTGCATATTGAAGTCTGCAGCTGTTGCTGAAAGTTCACCAGACAGATGGGGATATAATCTGCCATCTAGCTCTCTCTCTGCCAGATGCCCAGAGTTATCTTGAACTTTCTGCAAACCTAGATTATTTTTTTTCATTCCGGAAATGTAGAACAAAGACTGAGCAAATATATAATGGCTTTGTGCTTTTCCAATATTATTTACCACTAGGGTGTATATGCTGCTGGAAGAACTTTAATCTGATCTTTCAGACTTGGCATTTTGACGTTACATTGAAATATGCATGTCCACAAACTCAACTATTTCTGTATTAGATCATTATAGTTGTTTTTTTATTCCACAAGGGTTGGTGCTGAACTTGGTACAGGTCAGACAGGAATACTGTGCAGTTTTATATTAAAATGTTGCCACCAACAACAACAAATTAAACATTATTTTGTAATAAATTCCATCAGAATGATTGTTATTTGTTCTCTCTTTTTTTCTTCTTTTCTCTCAAAATAAGTCTAATTTACTTTATTTTTTAAACTTTAGTTAATTGTCTGTAATAGAACTCCAAGGGTTATGGTTGATTTGTCAATCGAAGACGACAGAAGATTTTCAGTAACTTTACTACGTATTGATGGAAGTTACATAGTAGTGGGTTCTGTAAATAAACAGAAATAAAATGTACACACTGTTTGGAATTATATTACATGTGAAGCATACATATAATATTTACTACAAATAGACTTGAATATATACGATATTGACTGAAGCGTCTGTGAAATCATTCTATATATTGAATGAAGCGTCTGTGAAATCATTTGAAACGCCTGTGAAATCATTCTATATATTGAATGAAGCGTCTGATAATCATTCTATACCGTATGCACAACACAAACTAAATATAGCAATACATGAAACCTTAAATTGCTATTATTTTAGGAAAGTATAACCCGTAATTAATAGTTACTATATCATTGTAATAATACACCTCAAACAATATCTAAACCATAGAATATTTAAACTGTCGTATTAAATATCACGAAAACAAGCGATGCTCGAAAACCGAAACACTTTACTCCAAAGCTAGAATTATTACCATGGTAAACGTAAAGTTGCTGACAACTTAATATATATATACACACAACATTTATAACCTTTTATTAAGTACCTGAAGGTTTAACTTCTGCTTAAATTTACTCGTTAGATGGTAGCTTCGAACGTCAACAGCTGGTAAACACAGCTGGGCTGTATCGACCCATGTGCTCGATCACGGAAACTTCCAAGCTGATCCACATGACAGCGGAAACTCACGAAGAGGCGTCATTTATAACAATCGTCACCGTGAAAGCTAAATACTATTAGCTCATCAGAAAACATATGTATAACAAATAAAGATCTATATTTAAGGCTACCAAATAATTATTTACATTCAGAACAACCTCCAGCCGGCCCAAGTGGTTGTAACATACAGTTCAAAACAATACATTTTCTAGAATAACACAACATTTTTGTACTGAACGCTTGTACACTCCGTTCTGAGTTCTGAGTTGTACATTCCGTACAACGCCATCCTTGCCAGGAAAGGTCTTCTCCACCCTACCAAGATTCCACTTGGCTCTTGACAAGTTGTAGTCTACAATCAGCACTATGTCCCCCGTTTGCAATTGTCTCCCCTTGGACATCCATTTCCCTCTCTTCTGGAGTGTTGGAAGATATTCTCTGATGAACCGAATCCAGAAATGGTGCACCAGTGCCTGGATATACTCAAACCGCTTGTTGAGATTTTTCGATTCGTCGAAAGGTCCCTGTGGCAACTCATTTGTGGCACGACCCATCATAAAATGGTTGGGAGTAAGTGGCTGGAGATCATTTGGATTGTCTGGAGTGAGACTCAGAGGTCTCGAATTCACTAGAGACTCTATCTCTGCAAACACGGTTGCCATTTCATTCCACGATAATGTCTGCTGTCCTATGGCCACATGGAGTGCTCTTTTCACTTGCTTGATTAGGCTTTCGTAAATTCCACCTTGATGAGGGCTCAAAGGAGTCGTGAACTTCCACTTCAGCTCATGAACACTGCTGAAATCTTCTATTTGCCTACGCCCATTCATAAGCATATCTCTTATCTCCTTCTGGGCACCAACAAATGAGGTTCCATTATCAGAAATCATACACTTTGGCCATCCATGATGGGATACGAACCTCCTGAGCGCATGAAGAAAAGACTGCGTTGATAGACTCTCGACTATCTCCAGATGAATCGCTCGTATCGTCGCACACGTGAACAATGCACCCCATGCCTTGATCTTCTTCCTATATCCATATTTGAGTTGGAAAGGTCCGAAGAGATCCACGCCAGTTGTAGTGAAGGGGGGCGAGAACACTTTCAGTCTCTCTGGTGGCAAGTCTGCCATCAAGGTTTCATGCGGAGGTATTCTTAGCTTGCGACATGTCACACACTCTTTCACAATCTTCTTTGCAATATTGCGACCACGAATCACCCAGAATTCACGTCGACACTCGGCCAGGGTTCTCTCAGCTCCCGCATGTAATATCCTTTCATGTGCATCTTGCATGATCAACTTGGAGATATGACTGTGGGCTGGGAGGAGCACTGGGTGAGATTGGTCATACACAAGATGTGAGTGGCGGAGTCTTCCTCCCACTCTCACTATGCCATCTCTTTCAAAGGGCGCTAGATCGCGACATCTTTCAATCCATCCAGAATCTGTAGTCTGAGCTCTATGTAGCCAGTAGAACTTTGCTTCTTCCAGCTCTTCTCTTTGAAGGCTCAGACTCTCTGACCGTTTTCCTCTCAAGGCATTTATGAACTTGAAACAATATGCCGTCATACGCACAAGTTTCCGCCAGGTGGAATACATCTCACAGATGATAATTGGAACATCCTGACTCTGAACACTCGCACATGTTTCGTGTACTTTCTTCTCTTCTCTTTCTTCCACATCTATTTTCTCTTCTCTTGGACTCTGGTCAGGCCATTCTTTACGTTCCATCAGGAATGCTGATCCGTTGAACCATCTTCTGTTCATCTCTTGCACCTTTAATCCTCTGCTCAGATCGTCTGCTGGATTAACCTTGCTTGGTACATAGTTCCATGTGCTGGATGCACACTGGGATTGTATTTCGGATATCCTCACTGCGACAAACGTCTTCTTCGATGTTGAATCAGACTCCAACCATTTCAGTACTATCTGCGAGTCTGACCAAAGGAAGACTTCGGGTTTGTATCTAAGCTCCTGGTAGATTGTATTTGACAATCTAGATGCCAATAGAGCTGCCATTAGCTCTAGTCTAGGTACTGTTGACTGTCTTAAAGGAGCAACTCTCACTTTTGATGCAACCAGTCGAGCGCTGTAACTGTCAGGTGTGGGCCACACGAGATAAGCACATGCCCCGTATGCTTGCAAACTTGCATCTGCGAAGACATGTAGTTCAGACTGACCCTCAGCATTTTCCGGTTTCAGACATCTGTCAAACTTGACGTCATTCAGGTTCTCCAGATCTGTGAATATATCTGTCCACAGTATCTCTTGGTCATCTGGTAGTCTGTCGTCCCAGTCTAGATGTTTCAATTTCCAAATGTTCTGCATAGCTATCTTCGCTCGAACTGTCACCACAGCTGCTAAACCAAGGGGATCGTAGAACATCGAAAGTTTGGAGAGAACACTTCTCTTGGTGTACATCTGTTCCACGCACTGTTTCACGTGGAAGTGAATCTCATCTGTCTCAAAGTTCCAGAACTCCCAGAGTCTTGACCTCCTCACTCGGTAGTAGGTCTACTGAAGCAACTTTATCTTCAACGTCTTTATTTCCACTCTGGATGTTGCTAACCCACTCTTTCACTCTGAAACTTCCAGTCTTCAACACTGTTTCCAGATCTCTCATCAACATCTCTGCGTTGTTCTGGGTCTTGCTTGAATGAATCAGGTCGTCCATATATCTGTCATTCTCGAGTATCTCAGCTGCTTCTGGGAAGTTCGGTTCACATGACTGCGCAATTTTACGCATCACAAAGTTCGCCATTTCTGGTGAAGATTTGTCACCAAATGTCACTCTCTTCAGTCGGTAAACTGTCGGTTTCTTCGAAACATCCATATTTCTCCATAAATACCTGTGGACTTGGGTATCTTCCTCTGGTAGGCATATTTGCAGGAACATCTTCGATATGTCTCCAACAAATGCCACTCTCTCTTCACGGAATCGCAACAGTATACCAAACAGATCACCTAGGGTGGAAGGACCCTTGTATAGGAACGAGTTCAATGATAGTCCTTGGTAGGTACACGCTGGATCAAATACCACACGTAGCGGAGTGCTCGCCTTATCCATCCTAACCACACCATGATGAGGCAGGTAGTATATAGCATCAGCTTCAACATCCCTGTCTATCTTCTCTGACCAACCATTGGATTCATAGTCTGTCATCACTTTCTTGTACATTTCTGCTTTTTCAGGATTCTTGAACAGGCTCTTCTCTAAGGAAGCGAGTCGCTTCTCAGCAAGAGTATAGTTGTCGGGGAGTTCCCTTGGATCTCGTTTCCATGGAAGTCCTATGGTATATCTATCATTCTCTCTCTTGCATGACTCTTCGAACATCTCAAGCACTTTGTGATCTTCCATCGAGATTTTGGGACACGTGCAATGCACTGCACGTACTCCGATGGTTTCCATGTCATACATCTTCTCTATGTCAATCTTGTCAACTTTCTTGCAGAACGCAATTGTGCTCATTGCCGGACAGTCAGATCGTGTATACTCTGAGCCGATCACGACCCAGCCAAGTCTGGTCCGCTTGGCTACTGGTTCATAGGGCAGGCCTTCCCTTACTTCCTGTTCTGCGTGCAGATGGCTATGCTGTACCCCCAGGATTAGATCAACGGGCCCCGCCTTGTGAGATAGAGGAATGTCTTTGAGGTGGCTGAAAGACGACAGCCATGTACGATTTAGTTCAGGAACACTCAACACTGTTTCATCAAGATCATGTGCCTCCACAAGGAATTCTTCTGCACCATCTATCGGGGAAATCCAGAACTTAAGCCTTCTGCTGTCCGATTTCTGGTGTTTTGTTCTGCCGACCACTGAAATTGTCAATGCTTCTTTCTTGCCTTGGAGACCCAATGACTTCGCGAAATCCTTTCGAATAATCGTAGTTCCAGCACCTCCATCTATAAGGACATTTCCCTCACGGATTCTACCATTGGAAGCACGAAAGTTAACTCTGACTACAGGAAGAATGCTGTCTCCATCTAAGACAGATTGAGCTCCACTAGCACTTGGAGGATTTGTGTGTAGCAAAGGGTGATGTACTCTTACACAACCATCTTGGTTACACATCTTCTTGGAACGGCAGTCTGCGGTTTTGTGTCCCTTTATCAAACATGAGAAACACAGTCTATTGTTCTTTATAAAGTCAACTTTGTCAGTGTGGGACAAGTTTTTAAACTTCGTACATTCATGAATCGGGTGACTGTCGTTGCACACATAACATCTCATCTGCTTCCTCTGTTCTTGTGCAGCGTTGATTCCTTTCCTCTTGTCTTGATTCCCTCCCGGACTGGAACGTTGATCTCGAATCTTTGCCTTGGTTCCTCCTAGATCACCAAACGCAGGATCGAATTCTGATCTGACTGTTCTGTTTATGAATTCACTGATATCTTGCAAGGTTGGATCTCTACCTCTGTCTCTTATTGCACTTGCTGCTGCTTTCCAGCTTGAAATCATATAATCAGGCAATCTCTGTATGACCATTCTCAACGATTCAGTGGAGTTGATGTCAGACACATGGTTGATTCTTGTCAATGTAGAGATACAGTTGATTACGTCAGTTGAGAAAGAACGCAGCGCCTGTCGATCATTTGGTCTTATGGGCTCACCTCTTGTGATCTTCATAGAGAATGACCTTGCAATTAAACTGGGGTGTCCGAAGACTTGCTTGACGGTTTTCAATGCTGTTGCATACATAATGCCGCTGGAGCCGAAGCCGGATATTGATCTTTCAGCTTCTCCTACCAGATGCATCTTGAGCTGTGCCATCCGAAGATCATCTGATAGGTTCACCTTCCTGTGAATATGAATGTGAAAGCTTTCGACGAATTCAACGTAGTGAAGGGGATCACCGGAGAACTTGCGAATTTCTATCACCGGAACTTCTCTGGAAGCTTCTAATCTGTATAGAGCTTGTTCAAGTGAGAATACCTTGTCAACATCTGGCAGTGTAGTTTCTTCAAACTCTATGAGATCGTCAATCCAAGAATCCACACTTTTATTCGCCATGCTTCTTCCTGATCCTGCTGCAACTGCTTCCGGCCTAGTCACCACTGTCTCTGCTCTGTCTGCGACTGTCTCTGATTCGTCTGTTTCAGTGATATCTTCAATAGAAGACCGAGCTACTGTCTTTACACTCTTCCGGGTTGTCTGTGTGTTTAGATAATCTTCCACTCTATCCTCTATATTATATACTTCATTTTTCAGTTTGTTTTCCCATTTGTCCAGTAGTTTCCTATCCGGCCTTCTCATCTCATAAAGTTCCCCATGAAGATTCATGATCAAACTATAATCTTGTCGGATATCACCGAGTTCTCTGAATGACCTCTTAGTCATTTCATTTAGCGACATACTCTCTCCCATTCTATTTATAGCTCTGGTAATTCTACCTCTGATTATCTTTCTCTGTGCCCTGATTGCACTCTCTTTTTGGTCTGTTTCCTCATCGGGCAAAGTATCTTCAAACTCTTCGCCATCAGATGATGAACCTGGATCCTCTTGCTCTCTGCGTGCATGCATTTCTGCTGTGACTTCTTTAGAAGTTGCCATCTTCTCTCTTCAATTTCCAGACACCAAGCTCAGTGAGTTCAACTTCCTGGTAGTTGAGACCTTCAGAATTTTGGTTGAGTTGTCAATTGAAGACGACAGAAGATTTTCAGTAACTTTACTACGTATTGATGGAAGTTACATAGTAGTGGGTTCTGTAAATAAACA
>JAUTBZ010152004.1:0-11638 GCA_032361785.1 Lepetodrilus galriftensis
CCTCCACGGTATCCCCTGGTAGGAAAGGTTTGGCAGTAAATGCATTGACCCCCCTATTTCGTAGATTATCTCGGTAAATACTTCATGGAATGAAAAACAAAAAAAGACTGCATTTTCCAATTTCATTCTACCTAACCAAAATTTAAAAATTTAAAATATTGCATCGGTAATAACAAATCTGTTTATTTAACGATCACCAAATATTTTGACTAAGCGTATATCACTACATAATTAGCATTTCTATATCTCAGATTTTATATGTTATGAAGCGTATATCTAGGCTGCTCTACTAATGTGTACGTTTATATTGCACCAAATCCATGCTCTACATCGTACGCAAATCATTACATAATTAGCATTTCTATATCTCAGATTGTATATGTTATGAAGAGTATATCTAGGCTGCTCTACTAATGTGTACCTTTATATTGCACTAACTCCATGCTCTACACCGTACGCAAATCACTACATAATTAGCATATGCATTTCATGAAATTCCTCAACTTCTATGCCAGGAGTACTGATGACCGTTTCTGGTCCCAGCTAGAGACCCAGGAGTGTTTTCTTATAATTACTCACTGAACGTGTTTGATCTCTCAATTATCGTACACCCAATGACCTCATATTTAGGATCGCCTTTGAAGAGTAATTCCTGGGTTCCGAACTCTGCGCGTAATGGTCGATCTGAAGAAATAGGCACCGACCTCTTTATAATCAGGCTATTTCGGAAGTCTTCAATACCAGATATCAGTCTCCAACGATGGCCCTTAAAGATCCAACTACGTGTATGATATTATGACATAGCGACTGATGATATAATCATCAGAGAGATTGTTGCACTGTACACACGGCAAAGAAATATCGTGTTTTCATTTTTAATGATCAGCTTCTGTTCATTCTTTGGTCTTTGATAATGCATGTATGATGCTGAATCTCGTTGTAGACAAACTGATATGAGGGAATTAGTTGTGCACTTCGTAGACAATTTGAATGTTAATCTATACCACTCTCTGAAGACATAATTGTAATCATACGTATATATTTAACGCACTTTTATAAGATAGTAAATGATAGCGAAATATATATTTAGGAAAACATACATTTTACGATAAGGGTATTTTGAAAAGAAAATACGTATGATCAATATGTTGATTAGGAATCCGTGATAGTCGGGTATGTTTGAATTATTTTCAATTTTCCAAAGTATTGTTAATACAATATATAGTGCACAAATGTGCATGCAAGTACATATTCAAAATAAAATTAATACGTAACTAAATACTTATCAGGAAAAAACAAAACTATTTAATTAAATTATATATAGTGTATTGTGACGCTATTACACAATAAAGTAATAGGTTTACGTGATAAGGCTCCTCAGTAATTATCTTCTGTAGTTAGAAAGCTTGCATATCGACATATTAATAATGTATTTATGGAATATTATTGCTTTTATTAATGTCTTAACAGCATGTTGCTATTTCAGATCCTGACATATCATGAAAACACAGTTTTTAATAAATGGCGTGATACAATTATGTATGATATTAAGAGTATCTAGTTATCTTCAACATGTTGGAGTTAGATTATAAGAACGACCACTTGACATCATTGGAAACACATCAATCAAATTAAATGCGTGTATTATACATGTATAGTTTATGACGCTCAATAATCTCGTAACAATAGATCATATTGATCAGAGAGAGAGAAAAAAACTAATGCAATAATAATCCGGAATGCTAATGCACACCATCTTGTCCAGCCCTGCTCATATCACTACAACATCCTACGTGATTAATAGAGTGCTCTCCCCTTATCATAAGGTCACAATTTGCTTACGTGGCAAATGGCCTAATTTCCTACTAGAGACACTAAAGAAGAGATTATATAGGGAATAAGCGAGGGTAAATGGTAAGAAAATTAAAACATAAACCATTGGAGGTAATGATCTGCGAGCCAAAGAGGTCCAAACAGCGATACAGAGGCGACGTGATAGCCATACTTGTAATGATTTATAGCGCCCAGAACAAAACACTTTGCTGTTGGGTCTACGTAATACAAAGCCTTCTTTGGACTCGCAACTGCGGAGAGCTCTTCTCTGGCCAACAACGCTGCTATAGCTTGACATGATTTAATAAGCGAGGCAACGATCCACCTTCAGTGTCTATATACATCAATATGGACACATTTCAAATTTCTTTTAGGATTTACTATGCGATCCACTGCGCATGTTCTATTACCCAGAAGGCTCAGGGGTTACACCGGACGTTGACGGTATTAGTCTTATCACATAAAGGGCATACTTTGGTAGTTAATATTTGTTTTTAGTTTTTAGCTTGTTTAACTCTCTAGCATCTAAGATTAAGTCATGGAAGTTAGCTATCAAATAAATACTAACAATGCAGGCCGGAAATGATTGAATTCAGTTAGGAAATCTTCCAATCCAATTTTGCTACATTCATAAACATTATAGAGTCCAATGTTGTTCTTCAGACTGGTTTAATGTCCTATGAGCGCGGCTTTTATACATGGAATAGGTGACCTTTTTATCTTACCGTTACATAATGCTAAAACAGCATCCGCAGAAATTCTGCAGGTTATTACGTTACATGCAATTGGCTAAGTTGTCGCTATGTATACACAGTGTGTTGTTACAGTATTGGCTCTATATGCCCCAGCCCAAGCTTATGGATCGAGTACGTAGTTGTTGCGTGTTATCACCCCTCAATAAACACGCCGTCATTAGTTCTTGGACACAAATAAGTAGTGTGCATAGTTGTTGTTACCACACGCGCGCACATGTTGGTGTCATACAATTTCCTTCAGTAACAGAACTGCATCGCCCAGCTTTGATATCCAATATTTTGATCAGCCTAAGATAAACAGCTTCTGAAGGCGACGAGCGCACCAGTCACGTGACTTAAGGTTGATGAATGAGGTACCATTACTCGCGAGGGTAGTGCCATCCTTGTGTCATTCGGTAACTTAGTGTAAGACCGACACATCACGGAAATTTACGTTTATAAAGAGAAACGACCTTTTAGTCTCGACAATTCTTGATTTTCCTTCAATGCTCGTTCCTTTCTTAGGATTAGAAGCGGTCGTCTGTCAAGACAGCGCTGATTGGTTGAGAAAGAATGAGCAGGAGACCCGGTTGGGGGGTCTGGAGTCGATGATCGTCTTCAAGTGGTCTTCTGGATTTAGTCCCACCACTTTAAGCCTTCGCAGTCTGTTGTGTATGGCAACAATAAATAACTGGCCATAACATGAAAGATGACGAATTGGGAGAGTTGTCGTTCTGAACCGGAAACTGGGAAGAGATTGAAATGATTCACGGCGCACCTCGTTCGGATTTGGATCCCGTGCGCCCGTTCGAGCCACGTCGATGGTTACGACAGCGCAAGGCATAGGGATGTTTGTGGAACTGTACTTGACTATGATGTCTGTTAATTAGCAGGCAGTGACAGACCTCTCCGACACGGAGATAACAGAAAGGCCACGCTTCGGAAGCACACTTGTCAGTCAGAAGCACCTCAGGAACCTTCGCACCATGCACGGGTTAACTGCCGTTTATCACACGATCTGTTCCGAATGATAGTCCCAAAGAAACACGGGTACCATATATCTTATGCTGTGCGTGTAAAGCAATGTGTAAACCTATTTACCGGGTGAGTCCCTTGAAAGGATCGTGAAAGGTTATGGGCACACTCATAGGGACCATTTACACAATGTAGTCATAATACTCACGATTCTAACAACCGTGAATATTTTGTTACGATTACGCACACGTATCAATTGCAAATCAAATGTGAACCGTGTAGAACGTTTAGAGTAAAGTACAATTATGCAAAACAATAAAATAAAGCTACGGAAATTAAATCTTTATAAAATTTCAATTTGGTCTATACTGCAGTACAATGTTTACAATATACAATGTATAGATATATACCATGTCCAACTGGTCTACGTTTCGATGGTGGAAACATACGTGGAATTAAAAAAAAGTGCTCATGTCTATTGTTTCTAAGACAAACTAACTTCACTTCATTCCAAGTTTTATTACTCAAACTAAAAGCCCATCTCGTCCGGCATACAACAATCATTATACATCACACCAAATCAGTAAGACCACTCATAAGCCTGTATAATCATCAACCAAAATACTTATACATGTATTAAATAAGAATATGTAAGCCGGGTACACCGGACAAGAATAAAATGAGAGTGATCTCCCTTGGAATGGTGACTACAGACCCGTTATGGTGGCAATAATAGGTGCATTGACAAGCCCATGTAAATCACGTACGCCAACGGCTGTTGCTTGCATGGCAGTGATGCCATGACTGTAGAGCAGTAGAATAACTTTGCAAATTAATAATTCTTGAGCATTCAGTGAAGTTGTAAAATGTTATCTTCATTAGAATAGAATTGTTGGCCTACTGGGCTGGTATTCATAAAGGGGCTTAAGTCGGTTTTTGATTACGAAATATATAGCCCTTTTATGAATACAGGCCCTGGCGTTCCAGTAGTGGGCGATAACTCTCTATATAAACTTCTGTATCTCTTCCCATTAATTAATATAAATAAGAGTCGACAATACTTACCTATGAGCTAATAGAAAAAGTTGTCGATCTGTAAATTTCGCCATAACTTCTTTAGACTGCAATTCCTACACGAAAGGAAGAAGCACAGATGAAGGACTTAGGTGATCTGTTAAACCTAAAGATAACGTGTTCGCCATCACCATGGGGGCCATCTTAGATTTCGTGGATTTCAAATCCAGGAACAATCACCACATCCGAATCTTGTAAAATACCATCTGTGACTTCTATAAACTAAATACCATTTGTGACTTCTATAAACTAAGAGCAATGTAATGCTAATTATAAGTTATAACAATCCAAACTTTCCTACCGAACTACATCTTCAAAATAACATACATCTGCTTGTTGTAGATAGTATTGAATTAATTGTATGTAAAATGCAATGAAAGATAAATAATTTAAATGTAGAACATCCTCATTGACATTGGTGGGATTTTCATTATATTATTTTGTAGCAGTTAACTGCATTATATTGTATGCCACATTATACATCCACATTTTCAATAGTATATAATATGAGCCAGCTCGGAGTTTCGTTCAAATTTCAGTCCCCCGTTTGACCCTTTTAAAAATGTAATTAAACATGTATTTAGGAAGGAAACTTTGGTAAGTATTCCAGGTATGTGTAGTTCGTTTGTGAGTGTGAACATCCATGGGTTTCTGTTGCCAAGTTTCCGATTATGGTAAGTCGTATTCGTTTAGCTACATGGTTTCTAGTTTATTTTCCTTTTGTGTATTTATCAATGCGTGAAGCGGTTTACAATTTAGCTCAGGGAAATTAAATATTCTCGATTGTGCTGCAAAGCCGTTACTGTAGGAATTTTTCAAAAAATGTCAAAATCATTAAAAATCGAAAACAAATTGCTATGAAACGCCTTTGACACGGACTAGATCTAACTACCGTAGTAAATACGTATTTCTGTATGGATATGATTCAACGTACTGAGCCTACAGCCCGGATTGCCGCCATGCGCGATTTGTCGGGGCTTGCGGGAAGCTTTATATGCGGCCTCATATGGCCTTTTTTGTATTGCATACTAGTATTCTGAAAAAGAAAAGAAATCTTACAAATCCAAGCATACCAATCAGTGTTAGAAATTACCGCTGGAAACTTACTGGCCCGAATAATGATACAAATAACAAATGTTTACAAAAACCTGGAATTTCTACTGGCCCTTAGGATACCTTTAGCATTGGGAGAAAATGGCCGGGCCAGTGGGCCAGCGGTAATTTCGAACACTGGGTAGAACTGAATGGTAGAATGGTAAAACTTCAGAGCCAAAGGACCCGGGTACAAATCTCGTCCCGGGAGCCCAGCATCAAGTTTTCTTTCTGAAATGATAGGATGTGCTGAATGTAGCTTGGTCTGTTATTAGTATTACCAGCCTGTGCTACGGATGTTGCAGGTTTCCTCCTGCTCTAATCTGACAAGCTGTGGTTTAAGTGAAATAATCTTGAAAGCGGTTCTAAACCACAATTAAAACAAAAAAAATAAAAAAAATAAATAATTAAATTAAAAAATAATTTATTTTCACATTGACACATAAAACTAAATTTTAATTAAAAAAAGAAACGTTCACAGCCTACCCGACTTGATTACAGGGTTAAAATTCTACTACTTTCTCTCCACCAGGAACTGCTGTTGGTTGAGAAATGGGCCAAGTTGAATCAGGTTCCGTTCCCACCGATCGACCTGTCCGTAGTTGACCGTGAGGGGCTGAAGGAGTGCTACGTGTTCAAGGACCCCAAGGATCCGCACTGCCCAGTGGTCATGCACTTCTGTCTCGTCAACATCACCTTCAGAGACGAGAAGATGCCAGGTAAGTGAAGACAAGACCTAGGACGATGGCAGCAGGGGTCCATTACCGTATTCGACATATTAACCCTCTCCCTGCTGGATTAGGCAAAACACACGGCTCATTAGGGCATTTCCGGTTGCCTTCAGCAGGGAGAGGGTTAAACACCCTGCTGCAATAAACGCCTCCCTTAACTATTTAAAATAAAACCAATATTTCATACCTGCCAAATTCTGCCATTTGCATTATTTTTCAAGGGATGTAATGCTGGAATTACCTCCCTTTGGGAAATTCTTTCTAAAGACTGTACTGTTCTTGGATCCAGGAAGATTTTCTGATATACATATTGTTTTAATTTTGTTTAAAGAAAATCGTTTTTTGTTTTCTCCATACTTCCCCCCCCCCCTAAGTAAATTTTGTTAGCGCCCTGGGTAGAGTAGCCAACTGTAGAGGAGGTTCAGAGCTTGAACATGCACGGGGGGGCCTACAGAAATTAATTTTTGGCATTGCGCCCTGGTAAAAATTAAATGTCTGCCATCAGACCATGGCAGTAAATAATGTGTCCAATAACCCAAACTACTGTATACTCTCTCACTATTCATTAATTTCCACAGTGACGTTAACTTCATAATCACTCTCAGTAATTTGAATTTAGATCTAGATTTTGTTTAGACTATTATACATTAAAATAATGTGTAAACTATATCCCTGGCTAATTTATAAAAATCTAAAAAATATTCTTTTGCAGGAGTACCACGCGAAACGGACGAAGAACGAGAATTTGCTGACTTCGACTTATTTGACGATCCTGAAAGACCCTATTCCACATTCAACTTCAAATATACGAACAAATCATTCGACAGGCTGACCAAACTCACTGAGTTCAACACGCTGCTGCACAGAGATCTCATTCTGAGGAACATTCGCGACTGTATTCGAGTGAGGCGGAAACACAGTGTTAGGCGGCCAATCAAGTTGATGGACATAAAGAAACTTTGTTTGAAGGACAAAGGTGACGAGAAGAAACTCGAAGATTTTGTTAGGTCGCTGGATCTCGAAGAATCGCCGATATGCTGATGTTACCAAGATAAACAATGATATTGTTATCAAGATAAACAATGATATTGTTACCAAGATAAACAATGATATTGTTACCGAGATAAACAATGATATTGTTACTGAGATAAACAATGATATTGTTACCAAGATGAACTGCAACTATGGTAGTTTACCAAGATTAACAACATATATTGTAGTGGAAAAAAACCAAACCTGAATTTTATTGTTGCCAAGAATTTAGCCAATCAGTGTCTTCTAGCATCTTCTCAGTGTCTTCTAACATCTAGGTACATGGTACATGGACATTGTCGAGTGTATCTTCTGGTATCTACAGGGAACTTCTGTGTCTTCTAGCATCGACAGGGAACTTATCAGAGTGTTCTAGCATCTGAATTAACTTCTCACAGTGTTCTAGCATCTACAGGGAATTTCTTGTGCTCTAGAATCGACAGGGAACTTATCAGAGTGTTTTATCATCTACATGGAATTGTCTCAGAGTGTTCTAGCATCTACAGTGTTCTATTATCTACAAGGAACTCTTTTCAGATTGTTCTAGCACCTACGGGGAACTTCTGATTGTTCTAGCAACTACAGGGAACTTCTGAGAGTGTTCTAGCATCGACAGGGAACTTCTCAGAGTGTTATGCATTAACAACCGCCAAATATTTAACGGAGGTATGTTTAACATACCCGGTATGTTTCAAGGATGAATTATGCCCTACGTTTCGAGGATGAATTATCCCCAACATGTGGTTTAGGATGAATATAATATTTATTACTTGACACTTATGTATTTCCATGACTACTAATAGTATATTTTAGAGAATATTTTATTGTTTGCTATATTTCTTACACCATTCAAATATTCCATCGTGATCATGTCAATTTTATTGTTTTGCAATTATTTTAAAACTACTATTTTCTATACAGGTCTACCAGCTGTAAGATTGAAAAAATATATTTTTAAGAAAATATTTTTGTAAATATTTGTTCTAAGTTATCATGTATTTTGGAAGTTGATTAAAGAATGTTAAAATAGAAATCAGTTGATTTGTTCATCATGGTATTCAAACTGCTACAGATATGACTATCAACAAATTTCACTTTAGTTAAGTTATTAATTTGAGGACAAGAATCACAACACAGTAAATTAATTTGTAGAAAACTTCACTCACAAGTATAATACCAAATTATAAATATTTGGAAATTAAAATTTATGACACATTTTACGAATAAACAATGAGAAGATGAGTTTGGCAGCAGTTTTTATTCAGTTGTATATGAATTAGCAAAACTAGTCAAAATATAACAACAATGAGTTGTAGAAAGCGCAACAAACATTGTGTTGTGTACACAACCAATATATATTATATATATTTTTGATGCAGCATGTTGTGAATGTACAACATTAATAATTTAGACTAGGAAATCATGTATAAATACTACAGTACATGTAGTATGCAAAAGGGAGACAACTGCTCTAAGAATGAATGAATTATTGCTTTACGTCACAGTGGGAATATTTCACCCATAGGCAACGACTGCTCCAAGAACATTGCCCCTTAGAACATTGCCCCTTAGAACATTGCCTCTTATCTTTATACTAGCTGCAGTTTTGTACTTCTATTTTGTGCCCCGTTGTTATGACACGTTTATATATTTTTTTTAATTGGGGTTTAGAGCCGCCTTTCAAGATTCTTTAACTTATATCACGGCTTGTCAGTTTAGGGCAGGAGGAAACCTGCAACATACGTAGCGCTTATTGTTATAATAAACCCATTACTACATGATCAAATTGTCAATTTTGATAAAACCCAACTATTTCAGTGCAATATGATGCAAACAGTAGCATAATACTTAAATGCATACTGGTACATGTATTTCCAATCAATTTATCATACTGATGTATACAATACTGTATATATATATATACATGTAAATACATACATACATACACACACTTTGAATTAATGTTTTACGTCGTAGCAATGTCACCCATATGTGACGTTATACACACACACGATAACTTGATGGGAATTACCGTACTTAACGTAAATATCACTTCTGTAATGTTATTTCAGTCAGATCATATTTAAAGGCATAATATCACAAAGTACATGCTCTTAGCAGACACATAATTGCTATTGTACCTACAAATACCTTTCTACTGCTATAGGATAGGTAAAATTCCATTGCAGTAAACACTTCCTGGTATAACCCAAATAAAATATGTCCAATCTCACATTTCCTCTTGTGTCCTGACTAAGGGAGATAACTCTACTCAGTGAACACGGTCAAAGTAATCTTTCACGACCACTGGTGCCATTATGTGCGAGTCTTAGCTAATTAATAAATATTAATAAAAATAATAAATATTGATAACTATAAACGGGTAATGAGACATGGAATAAGTAACTACAGTAGTTGTATAAAGTACTTGTGTAGTCAAAACAAATGCATTTATGTTCAGGTAAAACTGTGCTTACCACTTTATCGGTCAACCATCTGTTATATTATGCCTTTCAATATAAACAATACAAAATACTATTTTTATAACTGTGCAAATACTTGTTTCAAATTTACTATATATCCTTACATTGAGTTTTGAGATTCTTAAATACAGCATAGTACATGTAGCTAAAAACATATAAACATCATGACATTTATTCAATATAATGAACTGTGTATAAAGTATCACATCACCAGTATCATATATATATGTGATTTTATATTTCAAACACAAAAGAATACTACTATAAAAAAATTAAAAATTCTTTTTTTTTCTTTCTTCTCCCTGCTGAATAAAATCAAAGTGTTCTATTTCTGCATGTGATCGGGCAACTTAAGTTGCCTTCAGCAGGGAGAGGGTTAATTGAGATTTACGGTTGCTTTCAAGTTTCTTTCACCAATATCACGACTTGTCAGTTTAGGGCAGGTGGAAACCCGCAACATCTGTAGCGCTGAAAGTTACTGTAAACCTGCGAGTACCGGCTGGTACCGACAGACCAAGAATGATAACTGTATTGCCACCGTACATGACTGTGCATCCCCGTCATGATCGCATCAGAAAGGTAACTTTCGCGAACATTGATGCCGAGACCCGACGTTCTACCAATGTGCTACTACTTGCTCCGAGACAACATGTAAATGTTGTCTCGTGAGAAGAACTTATAACCAGTAGTACCAGTAGTTCGAACAATGCCCCTACAGAAAATAGCTATCCTTGGTGAGATGGCAAAATGAATTCTACATACTAGTGTTTGAAATGGCAGTTTGCATTATACAAATGTATGAACACTGATCTACTGACAGATAATAATATGAAAAATGCTTTGGAATTTTGATTTTGCATATTAATGCACATTATTATTATTATTATTTATTATTATTATTATTATTATTATCAGAAACATTATTACTATATTATTATTATTATTATTACTACTATTATTATTATTATCAGAGACACAACAATGACATATCCTACAATGGATAACTTACCTCTAAAAATATAGTTATTGTCGGTCTAATTTTCAATTTATTCAATTGGATACACAGCCAGAAATAAAATGCATGTATTGTATACAATATTCCCCAGGGAAAAAGAAATCATGAAACTAAGCATACGTGTGTAGCACCATCTGGTTTAGCACTAACAATATGTGGACCACAGCAACACATCTTAAAGGCATACAATCAGTTTGTTGACATATTTCATAGTCAAACATTTTTCATAGTCAAACATATTTTAGATGCACACCCTGTGGTGCAAACCTTCGAGCGCCTGCCATGGAGTACGGAAGGTCGGTATGTCAAACCCAGTTTGCCTACGACCGCGTCATACCTAAAGACGGCAAAAATGGTAGTTGATGTCACCCTGCTTGGCGCTCAACATAAAGGGAAGTTTACGGGTGGTCCCTCGGAGTCACATATACTGTGTCTGAGTGGTATATTCTTGTTAACTGCAACTGGTGGAAATCCAGCCTAGCACAAGTAGACAATAACATACACCGCTCTTCAGCTCCATGCTGTGAGACAAATGCGTCCCAAGGAGGGACCAGTCTGCCGAAATCAGCTAAGCTGGAAGACGACTGTAAATGCATTTAAATACACACACACACACACACACACACACACACACACACACACACACACACACACACACACACACACACA
>JAUTBZ010152015.1:0-11638 GCA_032361785.1 Lepetodrilus galriftensis
TGGGTATGAGTGTTCATCACAAGTGCGCCATGAACGATTTGGCCATGGCGCTGCGCGCACACAGTAAAGGCGTATCCAATGGCGTTTTTAACTTTGCCCTCAGGATCGTTTTTGAGCAACATCATCCTCTGGCTGGTGCGTCTTGTAATATGGGCGACTTGTCCGGCGATGTGGCGATTGGGTAAGGTCATATTTTTCCTCCTGTTGATGGATGTATAAAATTTCCATCTTCCTTTTCGGCCCTTTTCGAATTTCGTTGCAGTGTTGGAGGTCCAAAGTAGGAAATGTGGCGTACTTACACCAAATAAAAAGCCTACGGGGCATGTTTGGGAGGGACTTTGGAGGTACTTTGGGGGGAAGCAGTATTGAACAATAGAATGGGAATGCTTCTTTCCATATTCCATAAATCCTCAAACCTTTGTTTCGATTCTAATTTACAAGGGATATGAGATATAAGAGAATCCCTTTTTCGAAAGCGGAGATGCTTTGAACTATTCCTATGTGTTCTTTCTTATTCTCTTGGTCTCGTGCCAACCCAAACCTGTAAAAGATCTGAAACCAACCGACGATTTTAAAGCCCAAGAAGAAACGAAACCATCGATAGAAAATTTCGAAAAAAAGGAGGAAACGATGGATGGAGTCCATACTAAAATTACCGTGATAAGCGAGGGTAAAGTTGAAGTTACCCTAGAAATTACGAACCATAGTGACCACGCAGTTCATCTAGATCCCTTTAAAATATTCGCGAAAGGTGAAGTAAAAGGTCCTCGCTTTCGTGTTACTAAGACCGGTAAAGAAGTGGATTACCTGGGGATGATGGCAAAGAGAAAACGAACTTCGCCCGATGACTTTCTTAAGCTCGATATCGGTGAATCTTACAAGAACACTTTTGACCTAACCAAGTTTTATGCATTCGAAAATGGTAAGCACGCATACGAAATCCAATTCGAAGCTTCCCATTGGTTTATCGATATTCCTGAAGCCGAAGAGGCTTGGACCACGAAATCAAATAGCGTGAAATTCGAATTTACAAAATAGTCTCATTCAACCAGAGTGGCCAGAATTTTCTCGATGCGCTCTTCATCATGACGGATCGCGATCGATTTCCCTGAGGCAACACTCACCAATCCCGGTGGTGCTCCCTTTGGTTTCTTAATATGCTTTGCACTTGTATAGGTGATTTCAGCGCCAGAATCGTTTTTTCCTTTAGAGAAATGCAAAGCTAACATTGCCGCATCAATCAGGTCTTCGCTCTTCAAGTTTTTAAGCGTAGTACGCAATAAAACGTGAGACCCCGGCCAGTCTCTTGCGTGAAGCCAAACGTCATTTCCGCGGGCCAGTTTAAGAGAGAGAATATCATTACCTTTAGAATTTCGTCCGACCCAAATTTCTACGCCACTTGCGGCACGGTAGACACGGTAGGGAAGCCGGATCTCTTTGGCTTTCACCTGCCTCAATGCTTGCTTGGCTTTAATAATCTTCTTTCTCTTGGCCTTCGCTAATAATGCTTCAAGCTTATCCAGAGTTTCGCTTTGTTCAACTTCTTCTTTCAACCCATCAACCACTTTAAGTTCGCTCTCAATCTTATCCAAGCGCATTAAGATTCTATCACTCGCCGTATTTAATCTCCGATATTGATGGAAAAATCTTTCGATGTTCTCTTGTAGCGATTTCTTCGGATCAATAGGTATTTTTATTTTGGGTAAATTCTCATCGTAATAATCTACAACCTCAACTTCGGTGGTCCCACGATCTATTTGGCCAATTTTTGATTGAAGTAAGGTCCCCCACTTTTGAAGCCCTTCAGAGTCTTCGCTTTTTTGAAGTTCATCTTCAAGTTTAGTAATGATTTTTACTAAATGTTTCCTTTTTCTCTTTATGCCTTGATTTAGCGTAGTACGTACTTTTTGAATGTCGTCCATATCCACTTGACTTTCGTAATGGACGGCGAGTTCTTCCACGTTTGAAAACGCGATGCCTTCGGACAATTGTGGGAAGCGAGTTTGTTGAGATTGAGACTCTCGTTCGACGTAGGGTAACCCGGGACGGATTCTTTTTCCGAATTTACTTGCCGATATGACAACGCTCTCTTTATTTACTAAAACAAGAGAAGCGTGAATATTGGATAATTCTGCGATAAAAGTCGTGTCTCCAAAATCCATGCTTACCACACGATCTTTGGACGAGAGTTGGATATCGATGAGAGGCCCAATCGCGTGTTTTCGGAGCGCCATCGTGAATGCGGTAGGAGACTTCGGTTGCTTGGGCTTTCCTGGATTTAAATAAACACGTGTGTGTCTATCGGTTGAAGAAAAGAGCAGGAAATAGCTTTCTTGATTGGCGCGAAGTTGGAAAACGACAGTATTCGCGTCCCGTTCGTAAACTTTTTGTATACTTACAAATGCGGATTCTTCCTCGCCCGAAAAGAGGATTCTACGAAGTTCATCGACTACAAATTTGATCTCTTGATAACTTAACGACATAAAAAGTTGATATTTCCGATCCGATGGGGATAGTAAAGATGGATGATAAGCGAGCCCAAGGAAGGGATCTACAATGAAATTAAAAATTATACTAATCAGCATGGCAATTTCCCTTTTTATGGGGTGCGGTGCTTCTCAAAAAGTAAAAGAAAAAAAAGCTAAAGAAAAGGTCGATTGGCACTATCAAATGGCCGCCGCCTACTTTGAGTCTCATGAGATTCCGCTAGCCATTAAGGAACTCACCACAACTTTAGAGAAAGATCCCAAATATGAGAAAGCACATTTTCTTCTGGGATTTATTTATTCAGGTCGTCGCGATTATACCAAGGCCGAACATCACTATAACGAAGTACTTCGGTTAAATCCCAAGTATCATGCAGCACGCAACAATTTGGGGACTTTGTATCTCGCGATGGAGCGTTGGCGAGATGCGTTGGAAATGCTTGAACCTCTATTGGAAGAGGCCTTGTATCCAACACCGGAGCTAGCCCATGTTAATTTGGGTTGGGCATATTTGAATCTTCGAAAACCTCAAAAAGCGATAGAGCATTTTAAATTGGCGCTATTTCTCAAACCACAAATGTGTCTTGCCCACAATAATCTTGGTTTGGCGAATCAAGCGGTGGGTAATCGTAGTGAAGCGAATCGCTCATGGAAGGAGGCGATACGTTTGTGCCCCGATAATTACGCCGAACCTCATTTTCATCTTGGAAAAGCTCTACAAGAGCAGGGAGATTCGAGTGCTGTGGACCACTTTAGACGGTGTTCTGAATTGGAACCTTCTTCAATTTGGGGGCGGCGCTGCGGAGAATATTTGGGCGCTCTTTAATCAAAGAATTCCTAAGAGACAATCGTTGAGGTCGCTATAGCTTCCGCTCCGAAAAAATAAATGCACTATTTTTAGGACTTTTTCGATATCTTGGAGCGTGTTCTTCTGCGAGCAATAGTATCCTTGATCGCTTTTCCATAAATGAATTTCTTTTTCACTTCCTTGGGGATCTTCATATTCCCAATCACCCATAAAATTGAGCAAAGCCCAATACCCTGCACCACCAATGATTAAAAAAGCCGTCTCGGAATTATCCGCTTCGATATGAAGTTCAACGATAGGAAAAAGAAGGTCGTCCATTTGGCGGACCGCCTTTTCAACGTCCTCCCAAGACGGCGAATTAATTTTTTCCACATCCCAAGGTCGACGATCTTTGTAATATCGAAGAATATCCATGTGGTGGATCGGACTCATCGTCTAAGCAGTGGGAGCAGTGATTTTTCGAATTTCTTCGAAGAGTTGGCCGTCATCAAGAATACCTAAAAGGCGATGCCCACCGGCATTAGGACTATGAATTTCGATCTTCGAATTTTCGCAAAGCTCAACGCTATCTTTGTGGGGAATAACGTCATCGCTTGGGTCGTGGAAAACTACGATTTTTTGCTCTTTGCTGAGTTCACGTATTTTTTGAAGATGTTCTTGATGTTCTTCGATCCGAACCCGTGCCAAAATTTTATTATAAGCTGGCGCCAGTAATATGGTTGGTCCGGTCCATAAACGCCGTCTTACAAGTTCTAGGCTTACCGCTCCACCATAACTTGAGCCTACTACCACATCCGGTTTGAAATTTGCTAAGAGTTCGAGTTGTAGGTCGATGCTACTTTCGATGCTTTTTGTCCATGCTTCAGCGATAAGACTTTTAGCCATGATAAAAAGAAAAGCGTTTCCACCTAAGAAAAGAAAAATGATGTGTTTCCAAGCAAGGTCTCGGAAAAATCCGACTCCAAGAATAGCAATACTTAGTAAAACCCAATACCAAAATCCACGGGTTCGCAGAATATTTCGTAAGACAGAATTTTTTTTATTGAGACGGAATACCGACATTTCCATGTCTATTGAGCGTACTTCAAAACCTGCTTCACGCATTTTTTGAACTTTAGTTCCGTGGGGACCGCTTTCTAGACCGTGTACAAAAATAACACGGGTAAGGTCCTCGGAGCCAGAGGAACTATTCATGACACTTTCGCGATGGTGTCTTTTAACAATTGTAAGAGTTCGTCTCGCCTTTCTGGGGTTGTGGCTTCTACCCGTATAACCAAAGCAGGTTGGGTATTGCTGGCTCTGCAGAGTCCCCATCCGTCCCCGAAATCTACACGTACACCGTCCATAGTATTGCATTCGTAGTCTTGAATGAGAATGTCCGCCATGCGTTTGGGGACGTCAAACTTTTTACTATCATCACATTCAATACGGAGTTCTGGAGTAGCGTAAGCTTCCGGAATACCTTCTAGCATTTGAGTGATCGTTTTATCGGAATTAGTAAAGATCTCTACTAATCTCGCCGTGGTATAGAGCGCATCATCGAAACCAAAAAAACGATCATTATAGAACACATGACCGCTCATTTCACCGGCCAGTTGGGCGTCGGTTTCTTTGATTTTCGCCTTAATAAGGGAATGACCAACCATAGACATGATTGCCTTTCCACCATGAGCTTCGATATCGTCGAAGAGATGTTGAGAACACTTTACCTCGCCGATGATTTTTGCACCGGGGATTTCTTTTAACAAAGCGCGTGAAAGAATGACCATAAGCATATCGCCAAAAACCATATCTCCGTTTTCATCAACTATGCCAATACGATCGCCGTCGCCATCGTAACCGATGCCAAAGTCTGCGTTGTGCTTTTTTACCGCTGCTGAAAGATCAACAAGGTTTTCTGGAACGGTTGGATCGGGATGATGATTTGGAAAATTGCCATCGGGTTCAAGGTACATTCCTATCGTTTCGCAACCAAGAACGTCTTCTAGAAGTTCCATAGCGCATACTCCAGCAACGCCGTTGCCACAATCAACGACCACCTTAGGACGCGCTTTGGTCGCATCGATTTGAAGGTTGTCCTTAACCCATTTTAGGTAGCTGGGGATAATCCCAGGACGCTCTGAAATCTCCCCTTCTCCTTTCATGAAATCTTCTTCAAGGATTCTTCTTTTGAGATCCTGAATGTCCTCGCCATGCAAAGTATCCGCACCAATCATGGTTTTAAATCCGTTGTACTCTCCAGGATTATGAGAGCCGGTGATCTGAACACAGCCGTCAAAATGATCAACGTATTTCGAAAAATAGACAAGAGGCGTGGGTACCATCCCAAGGGTTTTAACGCTTACGCCCACTGAAACGAGTCCTGCACTCAGCTGTTTGAAAAGACGATCACTTGAGGTTCGCATATCAAAACCCACAGCGATTGTAGGTTTAGCGTTGCCGATTCTTTTTCGGACCTCAGAGCCGATCGCTTTACCAAGGTTGAATACAGTGTGGTCGTTGAGATCGGTCTCGGCGATACCGCGAATGTCATATTGTCGGAAGATATGGGGGTTCATTGGGTCAATCCAAGGTTTAAATTAATCGTTATACTTCGCGAAAATTTCTGCGCCGGTCATATCATGGGTTTTATTTGAGAAGGTATAAAAATCAGGTTTTTCATCAATGAACACCTGATGATCCATTTCGAACCCTTCGCTATCTTGAAAGAGGCCTGCAGACAAAAAATATTTTTGACTCTCTTTGAGTCGATAAAAAAGATGGCTTCCACAATGTTTACAGAATCCACGCTCGGCCCAATCGGAAGAGTCGTAAACACCAATGCTATTCTCGTTTTCAAATTCAACACCAGCGCATTGTATGGCTAAAAAAGGTCCGCCCCAATTTCTACAGGTACCGCAATGACAAGCGCCAACTTTGTGAATTTCTGGGTCTGTTGCGACCAAGGATACTTTTCCACAAACACACTTTCCTTTTTTTTCTGACATTACGTTCCTATTTTTTATGATCAACCACAGCGAGCTTTAGTGTTGGGGTTACTCGCCATTTAATAATTTTTTCATATCCAGCAGGGTCGCCTGCAATATGATAGGCGATAGGGTCGAGTAGTTCGAGGTCGATTTTGGAGACCAAAAAATCCGAAATATCTTCGTCTCGAAATTTACCTTTCCAAAAATGGTCCATTCGCTTGACCACATCACTCATTTTTCCGTGAAAAATTCGAAATTGAACATGTCCGGGTTCGTGCGTTGCAAAAGGAAACATGCGAATTGAAAATCCCCAATTAGCAATAGAGCCGATCGAGGCGGTTTTTGCGGGACCCTCATAGATGATCTCACCTTTTTCAAAACTTTCGATGACGTGGCCTCTTTGATCGATACGTTCAACAGGGGCTTGGGCGGTAACTTTTAAGTCAAAAGCCCCCATTTTTATCGCGTTGGGAATCGAGCGAGAAAAAAGAGAGAGACCATAACCGAACATGCCAGTGACGTAGTTTTCAAAAGGAGTTTGTTTTGCAGCGTTTTTAAATTGGTCGTAATCGTTGAGTAGAATAGAATCCCAACCTAATCCAGCGAAAGGAAATCCAATATTTTTCTCATCGTTAACCATGTGGGTATCATAGACGATAAGTGGGGCGCCCCCGGCAAGTGCGCGAAGGTCCTCAACAATCGTTTTGCATCCGAAGTAGCTTGCCATAGCATTTCCGGTTCCCATTTTTAGAACTCCAACGGGTGGCGCCTTATCGCGATCGACAGCTCCTTTTCTTACACGTTTTTCTATGGCATTCATGAGGTACATGATTGTACCATCGCCACCACCAGTAAAAATTACATCGTAATTTGCATCGACGATACGATCGATGGTGCGTTCTGCTTGTGTGAAATCATCGGTGAGGAAGAGATCACCTGCAGGTACATAACGAAGAATTTGTTGGTGTAAATCACCAGTCCACCTTTTTGCTCGGGCGTTGAGAAGAACGGCAAATTTTGGCGATTCGATGATCTGAGAGTGCAGATCGGAAAGCATTTAGAAGCCACACTTCGCTAAACAAATTTTGTCGTTTCCGATGGGGGAAGGACAACAGGTCGCAGTAGCTCCGCCACAGTCGGTGTCAGTGAGGCAAACACCTCCAACACGACCACCAAGTCCGCAATCTGCGGCACAAGTGGGACCACCGTTGAAGTTTGGACAACAGAGTTCACCGCCCTGACAATCAGGGTTATGTGTACATGCCATACCTGCGGGGTTTTCGGCGCAACGGGGAGAACAGACATCTACACGAGGGCAACATCCCTCATCCGCACCGCATTCATCGTGGTTTCCACCACACTTCCCTCCACCCTGATCACAACTTGAGGCACATTTTCCTGCACCCTGAAATCCATCAGGACAACAGAAGAGGTTTCCAGAACATTCGGAATTAAGTTGGCAAGAATCGCCAACGCCAGTGGTTCCATTATTTGTGGAGCTTGTTCCGTGGTTTGTGGTTCCGTTGTTTGTAGAACTGGTTTCATTATTAGATCCCGTTGTTCTGTTATTTGTGGTTCCGGTTGTTCTGTTGTTACTGGTCAGATTATTCGACAAAGAAGTCGTGACATTATTAGTGGTTTTTACATTATTTTCATTGGTCACATTATTGGAATTACGGTTGTTGGTTTGTTCGTTATTTTGTCCAACCTTCCAACCTTTTCCTCCATCTTCTTTACCTTTATCCGCATCTGAACACGAAAAGAAAAGTAAACTAGCAGATACATAAATGAGAGATTTTTTCATGGGATTACCCTTGTTGCAGCGAAACGGAACGTCCGTGTTTCGCCGATTCGTAATAAGCTAAGGTCAGAATAAGAAGCTGACGAGCCTCGGATCCACGAAGGAGAGGTTCTTCTTTACCGTGACAGGCATTGATGAAGTTTTGGGTTGCTCGAACAAAAGAATCCTCAAAAGCGGAGGTCTTCTGGCCATAAATAACACGTCTTCCGTCTCTTCTTAAGACCACAGGTGGATCTAATTGAGTGGGTTCCGAACTGCGAATGACTTCGATTTCACCCCGTGTACCGACCACTGTGATTCTGAATTCTAGGGGATGATGCACGGTTCGCATCTTTCTTTTGGGAGAGTAAGATAATGACAGACTGCCTAAACAATCGGATTGAAAGTGCTTCCACATTGCTGTGGTGGGTGCATCGATCGATACCGTGTCAGTGATCTTTGTTTTTCCCTGCCAAACATCAATTTTCTCAACTGATCCGATGAGAAAAAGAGAAATGGCAAAAGCTTGGTATCCGATATCAAAAAGCATCGGCGAGCCGCCTGCTTTATCGAGATCAAAGCGCCAAAGATCTTTTCCTTCAGCCCAATTCCAAACTCCGCTTAAAGATTTCCCAATGGTCGCGGCAATGCGCAAACCTGTAGGCGTTCCGATTTCTCCAGCATCGATGAGGCTTCGCGCATCCAAAAGAGGTTTATAAAACAAGCTTGGTTCATAAGCTTGCAGTATTTTCCCCGATGCATGGGCGGCTTTTAATACTGCGTTGGCTTGTTCAATAGATGTCGCAATAGGACGCTCCATAGAAACATGCTTTCCTGCATTGAGTGCTGCTATTGCAATCGGGGCGTGTAATGCATGAGGTGTAATGATCTCAACTGCGTCGATTTCAGGATCTTTGAGCATTTCTTCAACGTTATTGTAATAACGATGAGCTCCCCAATCTAATGAGCGCTTAATCGCGAGATCCTCATCCACATCACAGACCGCAATGATCTGTGCTTCAGATGATTCTTCATACCCTTTTGCATGGAGATTGGCCGAATGACCTGCTCCAATAATGCCCACATTTAGCCGAGCCATCGATCCTCCGGAAGTCGTTGAAAGCTAATTTCTTATTCCCGGAGTTATAATTCCTAAAAGGCGCTGTTGTCAAAGCAATCGTCAATATAGTTTAGCAAATTGCGAGACAAAACATGAAGATAGGAATGATAGACCGCACTAAACTAAGTTTCAAACGCCTTTTATCGATAGTTTTCATAGGAAACACAGACTTTCCTTTCGCTTCGGTCGAAATCACAATATTCGTTTTCAAGACATGTATTTCCCGAGAGGTCTGAGCACTTCTCCGTACAATGGTTCGATGAACAGATTTCTTTACATTGTTCATTCACGTAACAAACTCGGATTGCGCAGATTTTACCGATTTGTCCATTGCCCAGTTCTACGCAACTTCTTCGGGCATCGCAGTCCTCAACAGTGTTGCATTCGGGAAAGCAAAAGCCTGCATCTCCACATAAATATCCTGGATCACAATCGCCGATCGTTTCACAAGGATACCAACATGCATTCTCAAAACATTGGAGGGTATAATTACATAATTCCTCGCCAAATCGCGAGCAAGGCGATCCTGGAGTGGCCGGCAAAGCGTCACACTTTAGTAGAATTAAGCTTAGTCCGACTAAGCTAAATGTTGCGAGATATCTGGACACGTAGACCATAGTCGTTGTTTGGGGAAATCAGAGAAATCGCAATTCCATAAGCGGTTCGTCAGGCAAACAGGAGCGCCTCCACCTTTAGTAAAAAGTTCTACTAAACTTAGGAGATCAACATCAAGTTCGAGTTCTCTAAATAAAGATTTGGCTTTCTCCGATATTGTGGAACTTGCAATCACGTTTCGGTTCACCTGAAGCGAGTTGGTATCATAATTCATGCTCGCCTCCTTGGACACTTCAACAATAGTAGTGTCTCCTAAAAAAGCCCTTAGTTTTGAAACCTCGTTTTTTTCTAGAGCATCAGAGCAAACGAGAGCTCCCGAGCGCTCGGGACCGGTATATACATTGAGAAAAGTATTTCCGTGAAACCAAGGGTCCGCTTTAAATTTTAGGTGAAGGTGATTTTCGCTCAGATTGTCCGCAATTTCAGAATAGGCGCCTTTTTGGGTTCGTGCGTATTTACCCTCGCCGTAAGTATGGATGATACCTGATGGCGACCGGAGTGCATCACCTTGGGCCTCCCAAGTGCTGGTGATTCGTCGAATATGGATGCCCAATCCCGCGAAAAAACCACCCAACCAATCGGCTTCATGTTGTCGATGTACCGCCGACATATTCGCCAAAATAAAGGTCGCGCCATGGGTTTTGTCCATATAGAACTCGCCAGCTTCCGCGGTATAAACCATTCCTGTCAGATTTCGATTCGGATTTGGTGGAACGACCAACACCTCTCCACCCGCCGCGACAATGGCGTCTGCTAATAACGCCCACTCCCTTTGTGCGGCGATGGCATCCACCTCACCCGCTTGAATTGATTTGAAATTCGCTTTGCCTTTTAACGCCCAGTCGGACCGAGGAGGACTCATTAAATATAGAGGTTTCATTTTCACTCTTGTTCAAAATGTTCTGTAAGTCATAACGGATTTTAAAAGAGTTGGGTATTCATTCATGTACGACGGTACAAAGCATTGAGTTTTTCAGGACTGGTTCCGAAGGCATATCGCGTAGATAACCACGTATTATAAGAGAGCTCACGAATGAGACCACGTCTCCGGAAACGTCGATCAGAAACATGTATTTTTGCTCTTAAACTTCTAATCCGCGTTTTCTTTCGTGCCCTTAGTAAAAATTCCACATCTTCAAAAAGCGGTTGTTTGGGCATCCCTCCAAGGGCCTCATAAAAATCTCGCCGAACGACAATTCCTTGATCTCCATAACTAAAAAAACGTCCATCTAATCGTGTCGCAAAACCCAGCAATTTGTAGACAGGATTGGAGTTTTGAAATCGTAACCTTAGCGTACAAATTTTATTTTTTGGTTTAATTAAAAACTGCCTTAATTTACGTCCCGTCTTGGTTTGGATTTCTGTGTCTGCGTGCAGAAAAAATAGAACCTCGCCTTTAGATTGACTTGCACCGATGGCCATCTGATTTCCACGACCGGGATCTGAGGAAACCACCTTTGCACCGAAGAATTCGGCGAGGTCACGGGTGTTGTCGCTGCTCCCTCCGTCTACGACGATGATTTCTAGGAGGTGGTCTTTCGTAAAGGCCTTCTTAACCGACATGATGGCATTCCCGATGTGTTCGGCTTCATTGAAAGTCGGAATAATGACGCTCAAACTATCGGGACCTTTGGGCGGAAGAGACTGAAAAGGGTGCGGGACTTTATAGATGTTGGTCCATTTCCAATATCCGCCTGCGTCCTTATATTCCTCTATACGCTTAGGTTCTATTAAAGCGCGTTTCGTGAAGAAAAGCTGCCCTCCAAATCCTCGAGCACGAACATCAAGATACATCAACCAAGCATAAAGGCGTTCAACCCACTTCACTTCTCTACGAAAAAGAGCATAGGATTTGTCAAA
>JAUTBZ010152026.1:0-11636 GCA_032361785.1 Lepetodrilus galriftensis
TTGGAAGATAAAGTTATATGAAAAATATTTTTGAAATATTGATGAGCTCGTTAAAGTTTTATGTCGCTAATACGTCGCTAATCCGCCAGTCGTTAAAGTTTAATGACGCTAAAGTTTTATGACTTACAGTAGTTATTTTACTTCCTGCTCCTATCTGTTCTCACAAGAATCTAATGGTAATATAATGATGATACTTTTGACAACAATATAACATCACACTATACCAGAAGCTTAACCCTCTCCCTGCTGGAATAGACACAGACACTGCTCTTTGGGTATCTTCTGCTGCCTCCAGCGTTGAGAGTTAATGCATCAAGGGACATAATCTCATACACATACTGAATATATTTACAGTGTGTGTATACACGTTGAAGGTAACTTTGTAGCTCCCCAATGATAATGTATGCAGACTGATGTCACAGCTCCCATCAGCCAGGTTACAATAAGAAGGCAGTAACCATTGTAACAGAATCCCAGGTTACAAGAAGCACGGAATGGAGAGAGCAGACAAAGGTTCACCCAACCAAGAATGATTCAGCAAATATTAAAGTAAAGATACAAATTGCATGCTTTTCCTAAACAGATAAAAAAAATATTATATCATACGGTATCCTTACAAGCTTTCATAATGTTTATCTTTTTCTTTCTTTTCTTTTTTAACTAGGTATAAATCATGTAAATGATATGAAAGGATGGCTTATTTGAATATTATAATCAGTGGTTTATCCAAGATAATTTGAATACTATTTTTATTGTATTTACGCTATGAAAAGAAATGAGGGTAGTGGATTTATAATGGGAAGAGTTTCACAAAGCAATTGTATATCTGCATGCAATTGAAGTCCTATAGTTTTACATTATATACAAATTGTAGCATGTATTACATTAGCTTTGTGAAACAGGTTGCAGAAAGAGTGGAGATGTTTGCATACACATGCTTTGTAATATACATACAGCTTGACCAATTTAGTAGGGCATTACTATTACCTTCCCCACTCTGCGTCTCAACATCAGAATTGAGTTTGAATGTCTGTACTAAATCTGCAAAGTGGACCCATGACACAAATGTTAAATAGTTCATCACTTTAGAGAAGAATAAAATGAGTAAAACTACAATAGGAAACATACACAAGTCAAAGAAGTCTTGCAATGAAAGAAAACCAAGTGCTGAAATGTGACCATTGTGACAATGTTAGTAGAATAGTGGATACACTGAATAACAACACTTCACAAGAAACATGCCCTGTGTGTACCAACAACATGCAGATATACAGAAACACTAAGTTCGAAAATAGAAGAAAACAACACAGTGGTAGCTGAAAGTTCTCAACAAATATAATACCTGGTGGCTTATGAGTTAATGTACGCGATCACCCAGTTACTTAGTAATTTCCATATGACCACCTGTACTGTCGTTAATACCTTAGATGAAATTGCTCATTTAATTTAATTGGCTGTTAATTAGGTCAGTTGTTAAATATAACTGGATTCCTACCACTCAATTCATTAACACCCAATGTTAGTTGGATTCTGTTGGGCAGTGATAGGAAGATTCCATAACGATCTGTGTACAAAACGTGTGTGGATTTTCTCGCACGTATTGTAGCAATCATTGAAATCTACCATCAGATCATTCCAAGCCGACCCTCCGATTCCCATCCCAACCAATTAGCTGACCAGCAAGTCTCATTATATCTGAAGACAGACTGTCCTGTTCAATCAACTATTCCCAGATAGACGGGCGTAAATCATCTTGTTAACCCCCATTTCTGGTTGTTTACCGTAAACTATGATAGCCATAAGCCACCACCATCATGCACTGGTGTTGAAGGGTTAATGTGAAATCAACAAACCTGTCGGCAATGATGAGGATATCCCTAAAGCTAGTTTATTATGACATTTTCTGAAACAAAACATCAAACTGATTAGTGGGAGGCATGCAATTCATCGCACATGTTAATCACAACATTCACCTCGGAAATATATGCCAGTAAAATAGGACAAATTTTATTTGTAAATTTCAGGAATTGGGGAAATGTTAGAAACCTATCTGGGGCTATTTGCACTGTTACAGAAGACTTTGCTGCAATTCAAGTACAACTGAATCAATGGAACATAGACAAAGTTATTGGATTTCCATGTCTATTGCTGTGTTATGTCAACGTGTGAAGTTGCGACTCGGGAAAACTGATTTCATTTCGGCAATCTCAAGAGACAGCTGTAGCTGATGGCTTACATTACAACACACTACGTCCTGCATTATGTAGCTTTACTTCACTGTATAGAGAATACTGGAACTCATTGAACTCGGGACACAATTTGTCTTTGAACACGGACACAATTTATTTTAGAATCTGACACACTAACAACTGCACTATCCGATCGATCCAATCCACAGACTGTTACAGATATTGATTTCCTGTCGATGAATGGATGACATCTTGATGCCTCATCATGTCAGATTGGTAACAGATCAGTGGAAGGACATGTGAAACATGTATACAACAGAACATGCCTGGTAGATGCTTTAAAAGCGGGTACTGCGATGTCTCAGGATAGGTATTCGGAAAGCAACCGATTCATCAGGTCATTTCTAGAAGTTAGTTTTTAACCTTCCCAGACATATTCTCAGTCAACAAATAGGTAAAATATTTCCTGTCATTCTTGTTGCCGTAACTTTGAGGTGAGACCATTGTGATCGACCAGTGATCTGTGTTTGAGCTATATCTGAACGGAGGCAGATTCCAAGAGCTTGCCACAGACGTCTTGCCATAAACACAAGCCACGAGAAACACTGGGATTTCCTGATTCAACATTGAGAAAGTATCCAGCATGGAAGCCCCTCTGTAGTTGTATTGGCTGTACCACTTGAGAAGACTTCTCTCCAGCACCTCTTTCTCAGTCCTAAATCAACATAATCACATCACAGACTTCCTCCATTCATAGCTACACTGACCAAGTCAAAAACTGGGAACCAAAAATAAGCATCAACAATAACCAGAAGAACATAATCGTTTTCCATGCTGGAGGAATTGTAAACACGGCTCTATCTGGCTTCCATAGTTGCCCCCGGCACGGAATAGGTTATCAGTGTTGCTTAATGGAAGCAATGCAAAGATGTATGATTGTCTAGTAGGGAGAATCCCAATGTCATGCTGCCCTGTGAGGCAACCAAGAATTGAGGGGGGTGGGGAATGGGGGTGGGGGAATGTTAAGAGAAAGCATGTAGGTAGTAGGCTCTGATGCGAGTGGGTGGTGGGAGTACGATGCCCCAGACACAGTTGAAACATGATACAGCTGTACAGCAGGTCACATTATTGATATTCCTTTCTGTTTATTCTGTGAATGTTTCAACTTCAAACCATATTTCTGAAATAATGTCTGCAGATCAATCCTGCTATCTACTCATACTTGTACCATAATTCTGCATCTATATGTTTATGAATGCATCAAACTGCCCTTCTTCGTTACATCTGCCCTGTATTAATAATATTAATAATATTTTGTTTTAAAATAAGCAATGAATAATCACATTAATAGTGCATTTGAGCAGATAATGTATTCATTGTCACAGATATCTATACGTGTCCATTGTATAAAAAATACCTTCAAACATGAACATCACACCATCTGCCACAAAGACATAACCTTTGGTTAACACAAATGGCGTCTAATATCAAATGAGTCATGCTGACCAACTTGCAATACATATGTATTTTTAACTTTAATAAGAATTTACACTCACTATTGATACAACAGAGAAATGTCTGACATAATTGTTCATGATAAGCTAACAAATTCATGATAAGCAAATAACCTTTTTATTTAAATATTTGTCACAAAGTCTTTCAAACAGTTTTCAAACAGTCATTAAATTTGAATGGTATGTCAAGTGGTTAGAGAGTACCGGTATTCCAATGATCACTTGAAAAATACCTGCACTAGCAGAATCCTCAGACTGTTCTGCTGATGGCGACCACGCACCATACAGAGTAGCATCGGCAGATCTATTGGGGTTTATCCAGCAGGGCGAATGGTTGAGATTGTGTTAAACCCATGGCCGACTGACTCACATAGTTTAACATGCACCTATTCACAAGCACATCTGACCGTGCTGATGTACCACGTGCAACTTTGTAAATGTATCTGATGATGTACCATGTGCAACTTTGTAAATGTATCCACATGAGCCAAGTTGGCTGCAATTTCCGTTTAACAATTTTTTTTTTATTTGGTTGAAGGCTACAAGAGATTCCCTATCACAAAAAAAAAGAACAACAATTACATAATATTATAAGAAAAAAAAGAAGAAGAAGAATAGTTTATTACATAATGATAACAGCACTATGATCATCAGTTCTAGTACCAGTGTACCAGTGTACAATCAATGTTCTATAGGCCAGGCATGGCAACAGACAATTGTGATTTCTGCAGAAAAACAAGCGCAGGGTCTGGGTTTCCATAAAGCCACGTCCAGTACAAATAAATCGACCCCTGGACAAATACATCAGCAGATTTCTGTGAATCTGTGGGAAATTGCCATGCCAGAATAAAACTATACCAGTGCTATGATGATAGCAATGATGGTAATAATAATAAAATAATAGTAATAATAATAATAATAATATGAAAATAATAATAACAAAAAAAGAAGAATTACATTAATACAGCGCTAAACAATAACAATATCCACTTATATTTGCACTATTATATCCATGCTAAAAGCATGCTCAAATCTCTATACTATTATTACCCCAGTCAATGGGTCATTGCGCCTTACTTTCATTCTCAACTCCCTGAGGAGTGTACAACTCAAGCCTCCATTTCAGGTGCTGGAAGGATAGCATTCACATTTCCTCGATCAATGTTTCACTGATATCAGAACTGATACCTCGATGGCAGATGTGGCACACTGACATCCCCAGTGCGGTCACAATGACGGACTCATCTGTCCCAAGGACTTTCTGGGCAGTACAGTACGCCTGGACAAATCTTGGTCATACTTATATGTCGTGATTGGATGCCGGAGAATCAAGTGGCATTGATTTTTCCTCAATATGCTTACCAAAAGGCCCAGAGTGTCTGATAGATCACGATTCCCATAGTCGCAGCAGACACTCCGACTAGGGAACACGGATCTCACTATCAAGGATAATTGGAACTAGGGGAAAATACACGAAGCTTTCACAGAACATTAGATTTATCTGCATTCTTATTTATTTCACAGGTAACAAACAGATTTAACTGATTTTGAATTAGACATTAGTTCAAAAGTTGTTCCATTATTCCCAACAAATTAAAATGTTATTAGATCCATGAAAGTTGAAATACTGTAATTATTTACTTTCAATGAGATTTTTTTTTAAACATTTTTAAAAACAACATTTATTTGAAAACTTCAAGGATTCATGAACAGCCAACTAAATGACTATCTGAACATGTCGTCCAGTTTCACAGGATCCTTTCTCAATAATGTAGCATTACTCAAGTTTAAACGTTTGCATCAGGAAACTGAGAAAAAGTCGGGAATTAAAAAAATACCATAATCAACCTAATGAACATGACAGAACATTTAAGGTTTTCAGTGTTCCTTTCACCCAAGACATGATTTAACACAAATATGTGTATGTTTTGAAAACACTTATGCTGCATAGTTCAAAATAAGCATGCTAAAACGTTAAACCCTGGGACTGAAATATACACAGCGTACCAAAATATTTGTGTTTCACTTACCTGGACTAGTCCTACTTAAAATAGCTGTACTAAAATATCTGCTGTATCGGGGCCTGTCTGACCAATCAGGAAGATGGTCACGACTGTGTACTTATAGCAGCTTATGGAACATCAGTATTAATTTAGTATTTAATTCCAGCAAGACGTACCATATCATGACTGATATTGCTCCAACACTCCGTGATGAGATACAAGATAAACAAGCACATTGTTTAGGGTGAACTGCCAACTATTCTCAGCTAGATAAATATAATGTTGTGTTAATTTGCAGCCAGGTTCACAAACAAAGGTCTTGAGCACTTGGTGACCATGGGCTTGCTTTTGTGTTTGAGTTTAAAAAATAACATGGTAAAATATCACATATCTAATTAAAGCTTTGTCACGCTAGAGTCAATTGGAGATGCCCAGTGTAATAGGACATGTGTATAACACAGCAGGTACAATGTTTTAAAAAAAATGTCAATTAACTAATTAAAAAAGATTTAAGGCTGGAATTTTATAGCCATGGAAGAAAATGTTTTACGATATATACTACTCAAAATTTGCTAAGGATCGTACAATTTTTTTTGTAGGAAATTGGGCCATTTATCGCAATGCTAAAGATATCCTTAGGGCGAGTAGGAATTCATGTCTTTTGTAAACATTTGTTATGTGTATCATTATTCGGGCGAGTACGTTTTAAAGTTAGTTATTATCCCTGATATAGCTACTTTCTTAAAATCCTCTTAAAAGTAAAATTAAGCTAAAATATCCTGCCTTCAGGCATTTTGAGGTAAAAGTGTCAAAAATACCAACCTATAAAATTACTCTTTTGGCAGTAATAATATTGACAGAAGATCAGCTCTTCTGAAGAAAGCACACATATCAATAAATATTGAAACAAGACATAAATCACAAGTCTAAGACATAACTTTACTAGACACACATTCCAATACCAGCATACAATTACTGATTTACAGTAGTTTAACTCTAATATTCTCAAAGGCCAAACATAGACAAGCATATGTTCTTCATCATAACAGTATCTGTGTTTTCTTAGCTATGGGAATATGTGGTTCTAGTCATACTAATTACAACACATATTACGAAATCAGATGTCACGTTGTCAGGTAATTTCTTCTGCATTTACAAATATATTAACCATTAACCCTCTCCATGCTGGAGGCAACCACAGATGCCATGAAGAGCAGTACCTGTGTCTAATCCAACAGGGACATAGTTATGGTCTCAATAGAAAAGAAAGTGGAAATGACAAAAATAGGTTTTCCAACTTGCAAATTTATATCCCAGTGAACTTCTAGTAGGAAGTAACGACATCATATGAAACTAGAATATATCTGCAGCTAAAAATGTCACAAGGACAATCATATTATTAGAACTGTGTACTTCAGTGAAATCACCTACAGCTAATACACTAAATATATCCTGGCTGCCACACATATATATTGCATAGATTCCTGGAAATAGAAAGTAGCATCGCTATTCGGAAAAACGTCTAACATTAGATTTCAGGTTTCTACCAGTCTGACAGGCAGGTGTTTACTGGTTTATTATTGTTGTCTACAGTTGTTGATGTAAAGGAGGTTTTTTACAGCAAAGTTAGGCTCTTTACAAGCCAACATACACTTTGAATGAGTATACAAGTTGCAAACTGGAGTCGAGTAACATTTCTGATGCGTGTATAGATCTAGCTTAAGGTACTAACATACACTGTTTGGATGTACTTGTGTTAGCAGCTGATGCGATTCTCGATTGCTAGAATCTGATATAAAAGAATAATAAACACGCACAAAGCAAGAATGCAGGAATTGAGTAGTGAAAAGGATAATGGTTTCAAATGGGTTTAATGGCGATTTTACCAAATACAATGATAAAAATAAATGGATATGTTATAAAAACATTTCACTTGCCCAACAGATAATTTGGTTTCATTTTAACAGAATATGAAATTTATTAGAATACTATGATAATTTCAAGATTTGCCGTAACCCTCTCCCTGCTGAAGGCGACTTAAGTTGCCCGATGACATGCAGAAATAGAACACTTTGATTTTATTCAGCAGGGAATTGCATCTCCTACAGTAGTATCCTACAGTTAAATAGGGGTAACTTGCAAGTATTGGGAATCTAAAAAAATATATAGGTATAATAGGCACACTAGTGAGCCTGATATATGTAATTTCTGCAACAATACAATTGTATCAAATGTAACTTGAGAGAGATATTGGCACCCAATCTCAGGCATAGTGCGACTTGTGGAACTGATCTGTGAACTAGAGTTCATTAGAACTGCAAATACCTCATACTGTTACATACGTGGCATGCTTGATGAACGGTATATTAAAATTGACAAGGCGTGGAGTCCAACTATCTGTTCACACTGATAGCTTAACCCTCTCCCTGCTGGGGGCAACCAGAGATGGCCTAAATAGCAGTGCCTGTGCCTAATCCAGCAGGTAGAGGGTTAAATGTATTTTTATTAAAATAAAACTTAATGAGGATTGACAATCAAACTGTAAAGCGTAGTTTTCTACAACTCCGCATCCTGACACAATAGACACAATACAATGCAATAGACACAACATGTATTTGTTGGTGAGAGAATGTATACTCACAGTGTGTTCAGCCATGTTGAATGTGGATGGTCCTGGGACAGAGGTATACTTCATTCCTAGTGGTGGCTAAAACACTACACGCAGTTGTCTGCCCTCTCGGAACATCACCTACAGAGGGCGTCTTACCTGAAACATTATGGATGGTAATTTTGTATGTAAAGCATACATTTTGAAAGTGGCGTTAGCAGGAAAACATTTGTTTTTTTTTGTGGTAGCATTCATGCTTTCAGCAAATGAAATGGAAAATGTCTTTGAAAAGCTTTTCATTTCAGAATCAAATAGCATCGTGCAAGGATGGACTGATGAAATGATAATAATAATAATAATAATAATAATAATAATAATAATAATAATAATAGTAATAGTAATAATAATAACAACAATGATGCGTTAAAATAGTGCTAAATTTACTGCATTTGTATCAAATCTAGAGTATATAAAACAATAAAATATTAACATAAAAATACAAGTGAAATAACTCCTTACTATGGACGTAATCATATAATTATTATCATGACTATTATTTTCTGATGAAATACTGTAAGACTAGATGCTTACATTGATGTAGGAGCCCACAGTGAGTTGTGATTGTATAGGGACAGGTGATTGTATAGGTTCTTAGGTACCGTATCATACAACATGACAGTGGGCACGTACCATGTAAACTATAATGTTCAACTCTCCGTGACAAGTTCATTGTTTTATATCAACAGACTTCATTATTATTTTGTAAAATAGTTTTAAACTTTGAATACTAATTTACCACGGCTTGTTAAATAGTCATATCAATAATTCATATTGAATTGTGGAGAGAAAAAAATACTGGTACGTTTTCAACACATTAAAAATTGGTACTTACTTCAGCAGGTTGCTGATGGATCTAGGGTTGTTTGAGGCACCTGCACGAGAGAATGGCCAGTTCCAACATTCAGTCTCCCGCCTCACAAGGTATAGGCCACACCGCACACCATGGAAGAGTCCAATATTGATTTAAGGGTAGACACTCGGTAAAACTCACTCCAGCACGTCAAGATGTATTCTGCAATGGCAATGAAAAATCTTGGCTCAAGGGACAGCGGATATACATATATATATCGACATGCATAATAAAATATATCATCCATCTGCAATTAAATTATATTGGAAGTCCACACACATCGGACTTGTCACGCCACATTCGAAAAATATAAATAAATGGTAATGTAGTGTATTCAGAAACAACAAAATATTCATGAGAAACCATTTCTCATACATAACGTATCCGCATACTGCACAGTATTAACTACTCATGTTAGCAGTAGCAGTGTAAATACATCATGAAAACATGGTCATCAACTGAAGAAAAAGCATGAAAATACCAACATGCAGAGATGATTACACAAGATCTCAGATATTGGATCGTAACTACGACATGTACCAGTTGATACCACAATGACATTAGACTCGCTCTGACATGCTCTTGAGAAGCAAGAACAGTGCAACAAACATAAAGAAACAAGAACATTGCACCAACATAAATGAACCAATCACATAACACAGGAGATTACAAACAGCTTCAATAACACGTTCCTTCCCATAAGCAAGTTTCGGTCCATCAAGCAGATAACAGTGGTACAGAAAGCAGCATCTGCTCTTGCAGGATGTCAGGTAACTATAGACTATAGTACACCCACGGTAACACTGGCAATGAACTGCCACATAGAAGAGATGTAGCAGTAGAAGTGATGTTGGCAGGTACCTATAGCATACACAAGATACCACTGGGGATGGTGCCCAACAAAACTACGACACACAAAAGATGCAGCTGCAATTGCTGTTGCAGGATGTCTGTAAACTGGTTCAACCAAGGTAACACTGGCAACGGTGCCCAGTAAACTATAAACTGGTTCAACCAAGGTAACACTGGCAACGGTGCCCAGTAAACTATAAACTGGTTCAACCAAGGTAACACTGGCAACGGTTCCCTGTAAAACTGCTAAAACTAGCACAGAAACAAACTGTACTTTAGAAACTGATGTGACGGTGTTGATGGATTCAGCAGCAGTCCAGGGCAACTGACCCTAGTGTTGAGAGCAATGTCATCACTGGGCCTTGTTATGCCTTGCCATATATCAGCCAGTGTAGGTCAGCGTGCTAACATTTCATGAACACTGCACCAGACAACACCATCGGCCATGTGCCCCATTGGCCACAATTCACAATCATACCAATCCAAATACCACATGCACCGTAGGTTATGTTTTTCACTTCTGACACACCATCAGTGAATCATTTGTCAAAGTGGCATCATCATGATTATTGCAGCGCACCTTTAATTAGACATTCTTGCCATCCTCTCTGTCGAACGGTCTATCAGTCTCTCAGTCTATTAAAGGAAGACAGCTGCTGGTGATACTGATATAGGTGCACATCTTCAAACTACATTTTATCCTTCACTAGAAACTCAAGTTGTGGTTCATTGGCATTGTGTCAGGAAAGGTATGTTTGGAATCTGGATTTTCTTGAATGCTACTTAAGTGTAGAATATGAGAATGGTATCAATAGGTACATGAAAGTTGTTACTGCCATGTCAGTAACATCACACTTCAGAGTAAGAACGTGTGCAAAAACAGGCACAGAGATGAACAATAAATGCTTAAAAAGTAACACCTCAAACACTAAAAGCAGTACAATATAAAAAATACAAGAAATATAGTTTCATAAAATAAAGTTCTAAAAGTGGTTGAAAATTATGTACGTAAAGAGTAACAGATGAAAAAGCTAAAATATTTTAAAAACACATCATACATGTACTTAACCTGTTTAACACTCCACATTTAGGTGATCACGGTGACCTAGTACACACTATAGTACATGGCATCATTGTGCCGTCTACTTAACACTGGCTCATCTTTGGCATCCACAGATAAAGAAAAATGTAAATGATTTGTACACATTCATATTGTGTACTATTACTGGATTGAGTAGCCATGGTAACCACTGCTCAGTTAATAATGACCAATTAACAAAAAGGATAAGTGTAATAACCTGATAACCATGATTGGATGGGGAAAACATGCAGTTATCACCATGACCTTCTGATTATCTGGAAAATGTAAATGTAAATTCAGATGTACACTATTATACAAGGCAACAACATTACTGGTTTGCAAAGACCTTCAATCTATTATTGCTAGCATCTCTTGACCATTCTGTCTATTATTGCTAGCATATCTTGACCATTCTGTCTATTATTGCTAGCATCTCTTGACCATTCTGTCTATTATTGCTAGCATCTCTTGACCATTCT
>JAUTBZ010152037.1:0-11635 GCA_032361785.1 Lepetodrilus galriftensis
GCTACGGATGTTGCGGGTTTCCTCCTGCCCTAAACTGACAAGTCGTGATATTAGTGAAAGATTCTAGAAAGCGACTTAAACCCCAATTCCAAAAAAAAACATGGTGGTCAAATCTGTATAATATGTGATACCTTTAACATTGCAGATTTTCAAATGAATCCCATGGCACTCTTTAATTCGAACACTGTTATGTCATTTCTCGGATATTTCTGATTTTCAAGTACTATGCGAGATCTGTAATTATATATTTTCACAATATTTTGTGTAACAACTAACACATGCTTTAGTGGAGATACGACAAGAAATGGCTCTACACATATGGAAAACACTGAACTCCAAGGAAACTGTCTGGAAATCAGTACACTCCACTACTGCTAAGGCTGGTAATTTCATCATCTGCTTCTAATCAAGTGTAGCTAATTTGTGCAGGATTAATTGCCCTCCGATGGCTTCGTGACTGGGCACTGGGCACGACCATGTATCGCCGTCCTGTCGGAGTTCTCTCAGGTGTGGGAGAATAATTACTGAGATAAGACAGAGCCGACCTGTGTACACTTCCAGCCAGCCACATGCATCATAGCCTGTAACCAGTGCAGCAGCCACCATCTGGAGAGCTGGAGCTTGGAATATGTGTATGGCTTGGTAGTGGTAGTGGTAGAGGTTGTGGTTGTGGTCTGTGTCTCGGTTAACCTTCATCGACTGCTGTCATCAGCTGTTGTTAGAGGCTGCTGGCATCATCGACTGATACTATCGTTTGTGATCATCTGGAGCTCTAGCTTGGAATATTTCTATGGATTGATAGAGGTAGTGGTAGTGGTTGTGGTTGTGTTTGTGGTTGTGGTAGTGGTTGTGTTCTATGTTGTGTTCTAACCGTCCTCAACAGCTGTTATCAGCTGATGCCATCATCGACTGATATCATCGTTTGTGATCATCTGGAGCTATAGTCTAGTTTGGAATATTTTGGAATAGAGGTTGTGGTTGGTTATTCTGTGTCTAAGCTAATCTTCATCTGCCATTGTCAATAAGGTGTCATCAATGACTAACTTCATCGACTAATATCATCGTTTGTGATCATCTAGAGCTGTAGTTAGGAATATTTCCCTATCTATGGATTGGTAGTGGTGTTATTGGTTGCTCTGTCTCTAAGCCAACCTTCATCGGCTGCTGCCAATAAGCTGGCATCATTGACTGACATTGTTGAATATTTGTCTGTGGATTGTTGTATGTGACCATCTGAAGTTTTAGCTCAGAATATTTTTCTATGGATTGACAGTGCTAGTGGTTGCTGTCTATCTATGTCTAAGCCAACCGTCATCAGCTGCTGTCAATAAGCTGGCAGCATTGACTCAACGGCATCGACTGTTGCCATCTGGTGCTCCACCTAGCAATATTTCCTATGGTAGTTGTTGCTATGTGTCCAAGCCAGTCTTTTGTTGGCGGCTGTCATCGACTGCCATCATCGTTGGTGACCATCTGGAGGTTTTACTGGGCCTAGATTTTATGGTATGTGATATGTGGTATGTCTGAGTCAACCTTCATCTGCTAGCATCATGACAGGTATCATCGGCTGTGTACATCTGGAGGTTTTGCTGGGGGCCAGATTTCATAGTGTGTCTTTGGTTGAGATCCACTGTAGCATGTATTCAGAGATGGCAGCGTGTATCTTCGTATGTTCCACTGAGCCAACTGTCATAATCTTTAATTTGCTGTTTACCATCAGTTGTTATCATTGGTTGTCATCTTTTTCTGTAATTATCTGGAGGTTTAACCGATATTTTTTTACTAGTAGTAGTTATTCTAACATCCTTGTCAGTCATCATGACAGCGGTTGGTTTATGAAAGGACAGGTTTGACATGTTGCCAGCCATTCCAGTGTTGTTAGTGTATCGTGCATGTGTGTATTATTGTGTTGATGTAAGTGTCATTACTACAATCTATTCACAGTGGGACTACAACTCACAACCACAAGCAATGTCTGGGACAAATAAATATGTGCATTTCTGCTCAAAATAATAATTAAGAGTTACATCCACACTTTCCGAGGTGTATCGGTCAATTATACAGTTTTGGTCGTGGGGCCTCCGATGCAAAAATGTGTATGTTTTTGTATGCTGGTGAAAGTTATCCTGATTTATTTTTGCTAAAGAATTGATGATGATGATGAAGATATGTGTTTTGTTACTCCTGGTGATGAGAGTGTATTGATCCCTGCACTAAGTTAGTACTACAGTACTAAGAGTGCCAGTGGTTTATGTTAGATGAGTAACATCTGTATTGTGTTATGTCGAAGCGTGACGTATTAATTTCCTAATATTGATCTCACTTCAGGTTTTTGCCAAACGATAAACTTTAATTTGCTGTAGTGGTTCTCTGAAAAATTGTCATTGGAACTATTAGACATATAGGTCACTATGCCAGAGTTTGCCCTAAGCTTGATCATTGGCTAAAATGACAAAATTATGATCTAAATTATACATTGAACTATTGGTTTTGCATAATTTCTGATCCTCTGCAATTTGTTTCATGTCGCTTGTGTGAAGTCAAATACACATGTTTTGGCAGGGCTCTGGACTAACATATGCCCGATGTACAGGGGCAAGTTAAATTGCACTGCGGGCAACCTACTTTTTAACATTTTGCACTTTTGATGCCTTTACTACTTGCCCTGACTTGCTCTGCGGGCAAGTAACTCAGAATGTTAGTCTAGAGCCCTGTTTGGTTTTGCTTGTCAGTGTGTTCTAATCAGATGAATGTTTTACAATATTATAATTAAAAATTGTCAAAAATGGGTGATTAAAATGTATTTTTCTTTCATTCCAGACTAGCTGTCCTGCTTAGGATGCACATTTGGGTGCCAGATTTTCTGGAGAAGCCCGAGTGATGGCCGCCAGTGGTCCCGTGAATGTGTTAGATAGTGGTAGAAGATCCCCAGGCATCGTGATCAGAGACAGAGTGACGAGACGGCAGAGTCCCGCCCGATACTCCAGCAGGACATCCGTACACGAGTTGCACAACTCCGACATAAACGGCGGAAACTTCTACGTGGATTACAGGATCCCGCAGCCCTACAGGACCAGCTTCAGTGCCACCCATTCCGTGGAGAAGAAAGCAGGACGGTCCCGATCGCTGAGTCCCGCCTCCAGTTTGAGGAGCGGACGTAGGAAAGCAGGACGGAGCCGGTCGAAAAGTCCGAAGCGGGTGACGTATAGTACGCGAGTCACCGTCAGACACTCAGACACCCAGGATAGTATGTTCACAGAGTTGTCTAGTCACGAATGCGAGACTAGTCCTAACGGTTTGAACAGATCGCACCTGAACAAGTTGGACACATCTGTCCGCTCGGCCGATTCCGGCATCGATTATTCTTCCCAGTTACGCGACATTTCGCAGCAGATTTACAAAATGGACTGGTCGCCACACAACACTCTCGAAAAGTCGAAACAACATCGGCACGGGATTCTCAAGGAGAAACAGAACGCGGTGAACATTACCGTGTCACCACCCGTGTCATCGCCCAGAACGCCTCCACGCAGTCCCGTATGTTCCGTGGATGTCGGGAACAAGGAGAACAGTCCGGACAATGCTGCCAGCAAGGACAGCGACAGGAAGAGAGTGATTTCCAAGGAGTACAGCTATGACCGCACGGTCAGCTACAGGATCGCCATGCAGGAGCAGGGCGACGTGAAGCACCTCGGGGAGGAGGTGGTTGTCGCGGCCTCACCGGGGGAGGACTCCTCGCCCGACGAGAAGGGAGTCAGGAAGGAGAGGTCCAACACCATGCCCACGCAGAACATGGACAACGGCCGGCTGTCGCCCATGAAGAAGAGCGTCAGCTCCAGCATCAGCAACTTCTTCCGGAAGATATCGCCGCGACTTGGCCGCAAGCACAGCCGAGACAGGGACAGGTCCAGTGGCAGTGCGTGCAGCCTGGACACCAGCGACGGTCAGCCCGAGAGCCACGATGGCCGCTTCTCTCGGAGCAAGGTCAGGAGGTCCTTCTTGAAGATCATCAACAGATCCAAATCCAGATCCAAATCGCGTGACATCACGCAGCTCTCGCCGAAGTCCAAAGAAAACGAAAATTTCAAAGACGCAAATCTAGAACCTGTGGCAGCGAATCAACAACAGCTTCCTCAGTCCACCAACCGATTGATGAAATCCATCGAACTCAGTTCCCTGTCGGACAAACAAGTGTACTCGAAATTCAAAGAGATGCAGTCTCCCAAAGGACTGGCAGAAGCAAGCTCGACCGGAACTAAGCCTTTCGCCGCCCGACCAATACACCAGGACTCGGCCAACGAGTCTGGATACAACAGTTCCAGTGTGACAGTAGACAGCGGTCAAATACCGGATGGATCGTTCCAGTGGGACCGCAGCAAGCCCAACCCGCCCAAGTCGCTGGACGTTCTGCCACCCCGTGCCGTGAAGGCGTTGCAGTCGTCCATCATCAGCAGCACCTCTGGAGACGAGTCTATTGGGGAGTGCTCACTGGATGTCAACTTTACAGGTACGTGCAAATGTCCAGAGTTATCATGGAGCTGTGAATGTCATACATTTGCTATTATTATTTTTCTTCTTACTTTCTTATGTTATTTTATTTTTTAAACTTTTATTAATATTATTATTTAAAAAAACACATCTATTTTTATTTTTCTAGTTATTTTTCAATATTTTTATTTATTTATGTTTATATGTTTGGAAATGCTGTGTTATTGTGTGTGTACATGTTCCAATAATTTTCTCATTTTATTGGGGTGTGAATGTCAAAATGTCAGCATTGCTTTGTTTTGGATACCAGTCTTACAGATCTTTTGAATGAGAATTTGTGCAGGTAAGTGGTGTAGTACTTGGATCCACAATTTATGGTCATTGTGCGTTGGATTATTGTCTAACCTTCTATCTACCTGTGGCAACTAGAGAAGTGGCTGTGCTTATCAACAAGAACAACATTAGAATGAAGGAGAGTCACCCTTGTTGTTGAAAGCGTTGTGTAAAAGTTGTCACTTTTTCATTGTACCAAGCACTACCTACTATCATATTTACATGTTACCACTAGATATATACAACGAACGTGTGATCCTCTTGAAACATGATAATGACAGTCTTTTTAATAGGCGTGTCCCGGGAGGTTTTATATTGATCACAAATTCATACTGGCATATTTCCTGTTCACTGTTCAGAATATCCTGTTTGGGTGTAGTTCCCCTAACAGTACAGTAACATCACCATATCACGTTAGTGTTTTGCAACATACACTGGGAAGTTGTCAATAAACAAGACCAAGAAGTATCCCTGTTATTGATGTTAACTGGGCTATGTGAACTTCTCCCTCTGGAATGTATGTCAGAGCAGCGGAACCAGGCCAATCCACAAGTGTTTTTATCTGTACCGCAGTCTTCAAGCAAGGAAGGATGCTCCTTTTTATCATTGCATGGTAATTAGTATTCAAGGTTTCTCCTTGAAGTCACAGAAATAGATGTTGTGTTCCCCCGACATTGGAACATGTCCAACTTCGACACCACAAATACAGCAGAGAATTGAAGAATGTGCTAATGGATATTTCATGACTACGGTTCTCCTTAAGTTATGCCCCTGTGTAGTCCCTGAACAATCTGTGGGTCAATGCATTCTTGTACCGCCACTGTGGTGGCATTGCTACCATATCTAATGATCGCCGCCGATGGTCAGCACCATTCCAGTCAATCAGGCCAGCATAACTCGAAATCGCTTGATAACCGAGAGCTTAAAGTACAAGTTTGTTGACATTTTTCGTGGTGGTTATGTTCATCATCATTGGAAGGCATCCAACTGAACTCTGTGATTTGTATTAATAACTGCCAATAAACACAGAGATTCAATAACCATCCATAGCCACTAGTGGACCGCACTGATCATTAATAGCCATCAATAACCCAACATTCATCAATAACCACCAATAACTACCAATGCCCATTGGAAGGTATCTAAGGCAACTTAATTCTGTGATTTGTACCAATGCAATCAATAGCCACCAACAAGTTGCTTATTTAGTAGCCATAATTGTTCATGTTTACCAATGACCAATAGTTATCAATAACCAGCAGTAGTTGCAATAAACCACCAATAACCACTTACTGTTAATGGCTAAGAATAACCACCACTAGCCATCAATAACCACCACTAGCCATCAATAACCATCTAGCCATCAATAACTATCAATAGCCACCAGCCATCACTAGCCATAAATAACCATCAATAACCACCAGCCATGGCATCAATAATCAATAACCACCAATTACCACCAATAGGCACAATACACCACAAATAACCACTTTCTATTATTGGCTAAGAATAGCCACCAATAACCAACAGTAGCCACCAATATCACCATCAATAACCACCAACATCGCCACCAATCACCAACGACCTCCAGTAACAACAACTGGTGTAAATATCGTGTAAGGGAAGCATTACCAGATGTAAAAAAAAACCACCTGAATTAAAATACCTAAGTAAATTGCAAATCTTGCAATAATGCTGATCAAGATTACACGCTATCATAAACATGTAATTAGATGATACACCGCAGACACTTAAATCATAGTAAATGCTGGCCAACAGATTAAACTGGACTATACATAGATTTCTCATCAGCTCCCATTCACTGCTCTACTGGCTTCAGGCTGGGTTTGGCCTGTTGTAGGTTTAACATCAGTGGATTGCGTTTGTGCCGTGCTAAATCCGGGACGAATTATTCCGTGAATTAAACGCTTTGCTTTTCTGTGAAAAAGGGAAAGTGATCTCTTCCTGTTTAATTGCTTCACAATCTCCCATAGGTTTTTTTTCTTTCTCTGGCTTCATGTTAATACTTTCGTGTTGTGAGTTTTTTTTGGACTGGTGCCATGTAAAATGTGTGGTAGATTAGCACCGTATGGGCACTGAAGATTTTACTGTTGCTTGATTAAAGGGCCCAGCCATCAGGAAGAAGTATAAGAAGTTATGTGTTTCCAGATTAATTTTTGTATTATTCACTAACTAGTTTCAGGAAAGATGGTAGATTGTTTGTGCTGTTTATAAAGATTTATTTAAAATTCAAAGATTATAATAGAATTTTTAATGTACAAAATAAATATTATCCTGCCTAAAAAATTACCGTACTCGTTTAATGGGAATTATCAAAGGTACTGAAATTGTACCTGCTATCATGGATATGTGGATTTGGGTTTAGTGTCGACACATTATGACTGCTGGAGTTGCTTCCCTTTACCTGCGAATTTGGATTCTGATGTTTTCAGAGTGATGAACATTATTATAACAATCTATTGAGGAAGGATGCTATGAATAAGTTCCTTATTATCTTGGATGATTTACAATTACATATAGACTTGTAATAATATTGTGTCCATTTCTAAGTTATTGCTACACCTGGCTATAATCTAAAATATCAGATTGTATTTTTGTGTGCGTGAACACAATGTTCCTTGTTTATTCTTTAAGGAATGTGGCTATTGTATAAAACTTTCAAAAAACAGACATGTACTTGACACATGTAGCACTAAAGAATGCATGGCTTCATTCAAGGCTGGAAGTATTTGATTCATTTTGGCAGATCCACATTTTTTGGGTGGTAAAATGAGGAAAGCTTTTTTTGACATTAAATTTAACATGCATACCAAATTAGAAACGATTAAAAGTGATGAATGTGCGACAGTTCTATCTACCTGAAGTGCCTGGTCTAATTTAACCTGCCTGTGCCCCACGCTGATCCAATTTGGCAACCCCCATGCTAGACAGCACGTGCAGGTTCAGTGACAGGTATCTCAGATTTCCTCAACCAATTTGAGTTTGGAACATAAATCTGAACAACATTCTTGTGAACAACAGGTGTGCAGCAAACCGTTCCATGTTATGTTCAGGAAACCGTTCCATGTTGTGTTCAGGAAACCGTTCACATGTTATGTTCAGGAAAGTGTTCACGTGTTATGTTCAGGTAACCGTTCCATGTTATGTTCAGGAAACCGTTCGCATGTTGTGTTCAGGAAACCGTTCACATGTTATGTTCAAGAAAGTGTTCACGTGTTATGTTCAGGAAAGTGTTTGCATGTTATGTTCAGGAAAGTGTTTGCATGTTATGTTCAAGAAACTGTTCGCATGTTATGTTCAGGAAACTTTTAACATGTTATGTTCAGGAAACCGTTCGCATGTTATGTTGAGGAAAGTGTTCACGTGTTATGTTCAGGAAAGTGTTTGCATGTTATGTTCAGGAAACCGTTCACATGTTATGTTGAGGAAAGTGTTCACATGTTATGTTGAGGAAAGTGTTCGCATGTTATGTTCAGGAAACCGTTCGCATGTTATGTGCAGGAAACAATTCACATGTTATGTTCAGGAAACCGTTCGCATGTTATGTTCAGGAAACCATTTGCATGTTAACATGTTATGCAGGCATACGGTATAACAATTTTCTATGGATCCACATAAATCCACTGATTTATATGTCATGGGGGCGATTCATTTGCCCTGGATGTGTACATCTATTACACACACTTAGTTTCTGGCCCAAATAACTTTCATAGCTGCATCACTGATGAAGAAATTATGTCATGCTTATTCCCAGTTTTTAACGTACTTTGCGTAAATATCATATTTATGAAGTATCTTTTATTAGTTTTAACCAACTGTTTGCATCTATTACACATTTACTTTCTTGCCCAAATAACTTTCATAGCCACATCACTGATAACTCACTTGTTTCTATAACTCTGATAAGAAAGGAGCAATCGTGGCGATACATTCTTTCATGGGGCGAGTTTGTTGTCGACAATCACACATACCTTAGTGATAATTGTCTGCACATATTTGTAGTATATCTTGACATGACATATCTTGTAAGACAATCTGCTTGCCATTTGTGTAATCAAGCAAACAGGTGCTTATCTAATACAGGCAGCTCACCCGTTGTGAAGTCACTATAACGAGCACCTTAGCAACACTTCTCTACCTTTCTTCTGTTGTTGTTGCAGTAGGTAAATGATATGGAAGGTACGTTCAGTGCATTGTTTCGGTCCCTTTGGTTTTACAAGTTTTATTACTTTTTATTTTTTTTATATACTGCTTGTATTACTTTGCAATATGTTTGATATGAATATTATTATAGTATCATCATTATCATGTACATTTATAGGATTCCTTCATTAGATGTTGGGTGATTTTATGAATTTTAGAGGGTGTGACCAAGGTGTTTCTATATTAGTTGAAGATAAGTAATTTGCTGAATTGTCAGCACAAACTATGATATAAAAGTAATAAAATCTGTTTTAGCTGAAAAGATATGGATAGATAAATATGATCAGTGTCTTAATCAACATCAATGTACAGTATATTTGCTTATTTATTTATACTTTTCTAACCCATAAACATTATTATGTAACTCAACTTGGTTGTTGCTTGATATTGTGAAGAGGTATTTGGGATTGTTATTCGGTTAGGTATTTGCTATTGTGATAGTATAATGTAGATCTCGGCTGCAGTGCTTTACATGATATGAATATGTGTAAACAGGCGTAACAGAAATTTAATACATACTGAGACCTACCGTATTAAAAATGATCATGTATCATTTTACAGTTTGGCAAAGATGTTAAGGTGGGAAGAGTTACTTCCCTTCGATTTCAAGATAATATTTTAAGCTGCATCAGGGAATCTACATCAACAATGCATTATTTGATATTTGCAAACTTAACAACATTATTTTTGTATTTGGTATCATCAACAAATTGGAAATGTGATTGTTTGAATTTCTACAAGAATAAACATTAACATAATTGACAATGGCAACAATAAAGAAACTTAACGAAAAAAATAGAGAACATTTGGTACACTGAAAACATTCATGAACACGATGAAAGCTTGCACATTTTAATTATTCAGTTTATTTTTGATTGGGATTAATAATATTCAAAAGGCCATCATTACTGTTAAATGTATTACGCTATTGCATTTTTTTTTCTCTCTCTCCAAACATTGTGTATGCTCTCCTACTCCTAGCAACGAAGAAATCTATTTTAGAATCTTAAAACATTATTATTTTCCCAAAATTATTTTGTGTCTCACTATTGCGAGTTTTACTCAAATACATTGTTTAGAACATATGTCACGTGAACATGGTGAAGGACTACAAGGTTTATGCAGATTTGCAGTCCTGTGAGAAAAACGTGAACAAGCTTACTTGAATTCCTGGTGCATGTAAAATGCTGGTCACATTGCCGCCCGCCTCACAACGTAGGATGGGTGTATTTGCTGGCAGATTATCCTGGAGAGTGTTAACAATACTATAAATAGAATGCACATATAAAGGAAAAACACAAATGTATCTACCAGAATGTTTGAATAACACCCATTCACTTGAATATGAATTTTTATTTTTTTAAAAATAACAAATAAAACAAGCCAGCACATCATAGTATAAATGCTGTGTTGTAATAGTGAAGTCATATTTTCTTTAACTGTTTATTATACTTTTAGACAACACAACGTGAGATCCATTGTTATCCATGTGCTCTATCTGCACTGGAAGATTACTTCAAATATTTGTGCTGTAGATACAGGAGATGACAAGAGAACCAGGCACCACATGCTATCAATCTACTTAAGAAGACGGTCATTAACTAGTCTGTCAGTTTCTCACCATATTGTAGTTCCATTTGTTTGATTGTATTGCAGAATATCACATGATTATTTTTGTTCAAGATTTTAGAAAATTCTGAATTTCTCATGTTTCTCACAAGAAAATTATTTTTTATATTAATGAAAATGACATGGATTTATTTGTGGAAGGAAGGTTTGAAAGTTTAATTGATTAAATTAATTGATTAATTAATTGATTAAGAAAAGTATCTGAAGTTTGTTATGTAAGAATTTAGGAAACAAGATCTGAATTACTAATCGCTGGCAAATTAATTCATAAGTAACCTAAGAGCAAAACAGGAAGTTATGATAGAAATCAGAAAGGCAATATTGTGAATGTTGTGTATGTGTGAAAGATTTCTTGCTGTGATATGTAGAACAATAAATCACTCGCTAACTCACTCACTCATTCACTCACTCACTCACTCACTCACTCATTACAGATGGCCAATCTTCCTGTTTATCAGTATGTATGTGTTAATATGTGATAGCCCTAATAATATGTCTTCAATCTTCCTCAGGGTAATACAATAATAATGGTTTGTCAATATTGTGTTTTGATATTGGTGTATATATTACGACACCTTTCATGTGATTGTTTCATGATCGTTGCCTAGAGTTGATAAACCAGATATAGGAGGTATTATATATACTCTCCCAAAAAAGAAACGCATAGCTGGTTTTATTGGCTTATGACTTCCGTATTTTAAGACCACTTTATCGACTTATTATGGCATGTATAAAGCCAAAATTCCACGTGGTGACTGGAATGTGTCCAATGTGTTCATTAATCAAAACAAAAGTCACGTAAATGAAAACATCTCCACACACGGTGGGGTTGAAGTCAATATCTGGTGTGACCGACAAGGGCGTGGATAACTGCTGTCCACCGCATACTCATTGACTGTATAATTGTCTGCATTCGACCCTGTGGTATTCTTGCCCATTCATCCAGCAATGTCTATCGAAG
>JAUTBZ010152048.1:0-11633 GCA_032361785.1 Lepetodrilus galriftensis
GACATCAGCGTAACAGCGTAGCAAAACTCAACCCAACGTAGCAAATTACGCTCAAAACGTAGCAGTTGGCAGCTCTGTGACATAGAGAGTAATAGAATTTCACAAGCTGCCGCATCTCCGACAAAGATTCTCCTAAACTGCTCTTTTATTCCCAGTCCTTTTCTTTCTAGTGCAGATCTGAATTTTCAAGATCATGATATAAAACATAATGAAAACGCAATTCTTTTCTTTTTTTCCTTTCCGATACCGCCCACTATGAAATCTTAGACCCAAGTATCAACTAGCAAACCTTTTTTAATTTCCTATAACAGATAATTGAAATTTTAATAAGGATTCATGCTGAAGGGTGTTCTTCACTCCATATATCTTTCAAGGACGTTAAAATGGACAATTACTGTTTTACTACATGAAGCAATTTGAATGGAGCATTTTCAAGAATCCTCAAATGTGTTCAGTAAAGAGGTAGGCATCCCCTATTGTCTTCAACCATCTTGGCTGTCGTGGGACTGTTACATCATGGGAAGGTCATTACAAGCCATTACAATCCATTACAAGCCATTACAAGCCATTACTGCTGCCACTCCTGTAGATAGCGGAAGCAGTCGGCATATTTGGACATCAATTCCAGATTGGAAATTCCCTCTAATGCCAACATCCATGTCGCGATTCCCGAGCCCGACTGTGAGGGTAATTCTCCATAAAGTTCCTCCAGTAAACACCTGGAGCAAGCACACATATACGAAGATGGGATTCCCTTTTTACGAGGATAGGACCCAAATTCAATAGGAGAACCCAGACATTTTTTTCTGGCTACCAGATAGACCGGGATCCTGTCTGGCGGCCAGACAATGGCTCGCTCCCGATTCCGATTCCGTTTCCAAAAACATCTCCGTCGAGAGACGCATGCCATCGTCCTGATCAATTTTCACTTTAATGAAAGATGATCTCGGTACATATTTCTTGCAGACTTATTGAGGTGTGATTGAGCTGGGTGATGGTATGCTGGTAACTCTGGCGGCTATGTAACCAGAAATAGATCATCCAGGGACAAAAAAAAACGTGTTGTGATTCAACTACAAATATATAAAATTCATGATAACTTTTAATATAAAAATATATATTGGCATATACAGAGGTCCTAGCCTAGAGACAAATAAATTGACTTGAGATTCAAACACTTACATATTAAATTTGTGAAAATCTTAAAATTGCATGTCTATTGGCATGCAATCTGACTAAGGACCAAACAAAATAATTGACTTGACATTCAACCATGTACTAGTATATCTTAACCTCCTCACTGCTCTGGCTCAAAACATGCACAATGGAACAATTCAGCAGGTAGAAAAATCTTAAAATTACATAAATGATTTGAATACAAGATTAATATAAATATGTGTGAATTTATCCCCGTCTGTGGTACAGCCGTAAAAATGACGAACATACTGACAGTCAGATAGACTCCAACTGTCAAAAGGTCTCAACCTCTCCAATTATACCACACCAAATCCTATTATGATGGCCAGGTCACACTTATGGCATTTTCATGACAGTGCCCAATTGACAATGTCAATAGACCATCCAAGCTAAACACCCTCATTACCATTCACAGACCATCACTCCAGTGATGTAGACCCCTAAACATATCAACGTAGATGTCATTTACGCTTTAAAAGTCGCATAATTGCGCCACAGAGTACCGGGGCTGGTCAAGTGTGTGTTGTTGACAGGATCGTAAGGCCGACAGGAAACCGGTCAAGCTCCAGTATGTCCAGTGGACTTGTGGTCAGTGTGGAGGCTTGACCACCTTCTCAACCAGAGGAAATTGACTCTTCCACTAGAGTGACCGTCATCCAGAAACTCTTATTGGTTTGTGTCCTCTAAATGGTCAATGCCAGTGACCATAGGCCACTCTGAAGAAGTTCTGGACACCATTTCTCAAACCTTTCAGAAGGCATTACCAGAGAGAGAGAAAGAGACCATGCTCGCTAGCGTTACTATATTCAGACATTGGTGATATTTTACAATATGGATGAGATTTCCAAACAAATCCAATGGAAGTAATAATTAATAATTTTTACAAATACTCTATACAAATGCTATATTTCTTTTGCAAAACAACCATGTATTTGAACACATTTAAAAAATATATATCAAACATAATAAAATAGATGATGGTCCATTATGTTCAAAAAAGTGTCATACAAAAATAAATGATAACCCCAAATCTCTGAAAAATGTAAAATCCAACTAAATTATTAACAGACTTCCACATATTTTTACCCTCACAAACACATCCAAACTAACTTTGTGCAACGGTACCAAAGAAATGTTACACCAGTACTTGTTTTTACCTATCAGCTCTACGAGTTCTACTGATACAAAGACTGAAAAAATGTGCCATTCCACCACATTGTATATGTTGCTTGTAGTGGGCGATACGGCCTAAAGGAACAGACTGATTGGTGGCCACGGTCTACAAGTGATGACCCACAGACTGGATTCCAGTGAGTTCTACAAGACATACAAGTGGCAGGGCCGGGTCTTGTGCTTTGAAATACACTGGGGCAACCAAGATTGATGCGGCTATAAGTGTATTGCCTCCGTAATGAAATCCACTGTTTGAGTTACGAGGGCCACATGGATCCAGTTCCACAATGGCAGAATTTAACCCATGATCACCGGTGACACACTGCTCGGAAATATGCTCAGAAATTGAATTCACTCTTAACTGTTGTAAAATATAAAATAACTTTTTTTATATAAGGATTGTGATATATAATTTCCTTCTTTTTCTTTTTTCTTTTTTAATTTTTTTCTTTTTTAATATATATTTTAATTTTATTTATTTATTATTTTATGCATTCATTCATTCATTCATCTCACATAGATATGTCATAGGATATTTATACAATTATTGAAGAAACAATCCAGATTCTAATTTAGTTATTCAATTAATCAATTTATATGGTGTGTTTATATTTTTAACACACATTAGCATATACACACTTTCCTTTTAGTGCAACTTAAAAAGTGCACAAAATACATAATATTGACCAATAAATGTGTGTGGAGTATGCTAACTGTCATCATTACAGTAATGGATGTAATTAAAGCTATTTTACCTCGTCTCTTTACTATGCAGAACCAGTGGCTAACTTTCTCCAGATGCTTACCTTACTTAACAAACTTATTGCACTCACAGTTAAACAGAAAATATCATCAGAGACAAAATTGCAAAACTGCTTTAAAATAATTGTTTAACCCTCTCCATGCTAGAGGCAACCAGAGATGCCCTAAATAGCAGTGCCTATGCCGTAAATCCAGGGTTAATACTTGTGCTTCAAACAGATGCTCTAATGGTTAAAAAAAAAAAAAAAAAATCAAATACAGAATGATCAAAAGTTAGAAATTATATCAAGGTAAAAAAGTTGAGCAAATATTATTTGATAGTAATATCTTTTACAGCCAAATTGCTTCACATTGAAACCAGAAATAAACCAATGCAAGTGAAGTGAATTTATCTTTAAAATAAAATAACCAAAACAAATAATTATCACCTCAAACTGGGTTCTTATCATTATAGAATTACTTGTAAAAACGCTAGCTGGATATGAAGGTAATTTAAGATAGAATATATCATTTCCTGTAAATAGTTTTGTGGATATGCTATACTTTTTTCACATGTGTTACAATTTGGTGTCAAATCTATTCTCATGCGTCAACAAATATAACGCACATTTCACTTTAGCAACATGGCGGGCAATAGGAGACACGCATGCCGTGTGGCAATTCCGTCTGACCAACATTTGCAACCTTCCTGACAATTTTGAACAGTCCTGTGTTTACATATCAACAGGACATGTTTTTACCTCTGCTAAAGTGTGAACCTTTCAACCTTCCCCGTCTCTAGGCCCACAGGATACAAATGTTAAAACAACACAACTTCCCCCTCACAAGACACATAATCCATTTGCCATAATCAGTAAAAAAAAGCTGGTGGCCTATTTATATTCTTGAAGCATTCTTACAAACTTCTTAGCCTAAGAATAGGCGCCCTGGTCTTGTTTCTCTCCCACCCTTTAGTCATGGGTCTGCAAAAGGGTGCTGTTCTATCTCCTTGTCTTTTCTCCTAAAAGACGGAAAGTTTAGCATATTTCCTTTTGTGACTCCCTAGCCTGCAGGGTTTTGGTGTACATTCAGTTCAAAACAAGTCTTGTTATCTCACTAAGAATCTGTGGTATTGTGACATGATGGTCTAACCTGCTCATATCCTTATGTAAACATAGTAAACTGTGAGAAAGAGAAAGGAAACAAACGTACACTGGAAGGTTACCAGCACATAAACTTTCCTAATGTACAACTCGACAGTTTTTGTTTTGTTTTAACACAATCAATGTTATTGCTGTAATTTCAATTTAAACGAAAGAACACTAGATACTTGTTAGCAATTCATGCATTGTTTATGTTTTCTCGAAAAGAAACATGTCGAGGAAATTTGAGATGTCAATCTTACATAAATGCAGACAATAGGCTATGTTCAGAAAGCACCATTAGTGCTACAATACCAAATAAATGGTACATTCTACCACTGATGAGAAAGCAATATTTGATAACAAAAATAAACCCTTTCTAAAAGAAAACAATTCCTCAAGGCAAGAACATAGTGTATATTTATACACACCGATACACAACACATTAATCACCCATTAATCTCCGCACTTTTCAGGGGAGGAGGAATCAATCTGGAGACTGTTGCAGTGAAAGCTGGTTTCCAATGATCACATTAAGGGACCTTAGTATGATACCTAACAGATGTGAAAATAGCAGGGTGACAACAATCCCTCCCCTCTGTGTAAGAAGAAACGGTATCTTGCATAATATAACAGCAGGCAGCCAGTAGTGATTGTCAGGGCCCTCTGGTCTGCCCAGACCCCCACCAAGACAAGGTCTGGCCTCCCCAGCCCACCAAGTCAAGGTCTGGTCTACCCAGCCCACCAAGTCAAGGTCTAGCCTCCCTAGCCCACCAAGTCAAGGTCTGGCCTCCCCAGCCCACCAAGTCAAGGTCTGGCCTACCCAGCCCACCAAGACAACGTCTGGCTCTCATTCTGTAAGGTCCCAACAGGCAGGCCGAGACTTTTTCATCTGGATTTTTTCTCTATGATTCAACCCTCTCTCTTATGTACCTAAACCATAGTTCAGAGGTGTTACCATGCTTTCATTTTTCTTGGATCAATATGCCTAAACATTGGCATATAGAATGTCACATACGTTCAGTCACACACTGTTATGAGTATGACTGATGGTATAATAATGCCAACAAGAGAGATCTGTCATACTGACAATCAATCAAACACACTAGTGGATTTACTTCTAATTGGCTGCCTTGGAAACCTTGGCACCCTTGTTGCACCATGGATAGCAATCAGTGACAGTATGATGAAACCAACTCTGCAGGATGCGTAACTATTCCAATTGCATCCAGACTCCAGTCATACCTAACCAGTCTGGCAGCTATTTCAAGGGTAGCCTACTACCATAACCCACACATGCTTCTCTCAAACCAAATTTACTGATGGCTAAACTGAATTGGTGATGACTTAGCCATAGACGAAATACAAGACCAACCAGACCGTCATCCATCATCCTCATATTAGAAGTTATTTCCATCGTTTTATTGAACACTAAGCGATTGGAATATATATTAGAAAAGCCTGAATGGGGAATCTTTGATAGGTATATGGAAGTTTGAATGATTTTGATAAAGGGGATGTATGTCTCAGTCTGTCTGGAGGCTGCAAACAGAGCCACACAGTTCCTGATCTGGAAAAGATGTCCTCCAATAAGGTAGAGTTATTAGGACCCCCTACTTAACCCCTTACATTAGTCAACAGAACTGGATCCTAATATCACTGGATTACAAATACGCCTCTGGGTTTCCCACATCGCACAGCGCTTTTTGTAGTACGTAGTGGAAATGAGATATGCTTGTTGAAATTCTGACAGATCCATTTAATAGAACCTAATTGCTTTTATCCGAAAACTATTTCCGACTTAAGAAACATCTTTAAAACAGATAAATTTAAAGTTATTTAACATGTTGCTTCATTAAAATGTAATAAACATGTATATGATGCTTCAAAGTAGTTTTCCATAAAAATTCATAAAACATAAATCCATGTAACGTATTTTTTAAAATACTGAAATATCCAAAGAGTTTTGAATATTCAAATACATAAAAACAACACCAATGGTCACAATTTGATTTTCAAACATATTTAGAGAGTCTTGTCACAAAGTCACTTCAATTGCACTTCAGAGGCTTCAAATTCCCACTTGAATTTGAATCCCAACCCTATCCTTATCAATGTCAATGGGAGACTTCAATGTTAACCACAGTCCTGTTATTGCCCATTCTGGAGTCCTGACATTCAACACGGATACTCTTCTGAATTTTACCTAAGCCTGAACATGGCCATCAATTATCTTTCACATGGAAGACTTGGCAATAATGGAGGTTTCATTTTCCAAATTGCTCCAGTGAAATGTGCCAGCAATTGAGTGGAAATGTTTGGAGGGCAGGGACAAATTGAGATCTATGCCAATGATGACATAGATTGTTTTCTCTGCAATGGATCTGAGTATTGGGTACTGACAAATCCCTCAAGTCAACTGTTCAGTATATTTGTTCCAGGAATAGAATGGCATATCATAACCATGATCATATTTGATGCTGGAAGAACCTTTATTAATAGTGTAGCAAATCCTGTAAGTAACTGATGAATATCTAGCTCTGTCATCTTCAGAAAAGCAAAATGGTCATCACTCATAATTCGTGATCGATATTTCAATGTATTATGGGTTTAAAGTATTCTTACACAACCTCTAGGATTCCATTTACTTGTACTTCAGATCATATATCAAGACTTGATGCTGGATTCCTCCTCAATTGAAGCCTACAGTCTGCAACCTTAGGACGGCATTGATATACGATGATCATGCAAGAAAGCAGAACCTCTTAGATTTATGGTTGATCGTGTATAAAACCCAATTACAGAAATCATTATTGATACATTTTACTCATGCTAGTTCATGTCTGTCTACCATTACCTATCTCGCAATGTGGACAAATCATGCTGATTGCCAAACAACTGCTTCTACTTGGGATCAATACATCACTCTGTTGAATGAATTCATCGATCCTATTTCCATAAATCAAAGACGGGGGTGGAATAACATATAAATCTTTTTACCGCATCTTCAGACTGAATCAGAGATGTATATAAGACATCAATCGGCAATATTCACCAGATTATATTTTATCCCCTTCTATATTATTTCTTGACATTCTCCCATTATGAGGAAATGGGATACAGATCATGAAATTACAGGAGCACCCCTAGAACCATATTATATTTTCATGTTAAAGGCAACACCATGCTGTAATGCACCACATCCGATTCTGTTCATCTTCAGATGAGTGGTATTATAACAGAGTTAGAACTTAACTTTAAAATGTACCCGCCTGAGTAATTATATAAATAATAAAACATGAAATTTATACTAGCCAGTAGGATACCTTTAACATTAGGAGAAATGGATCGGGCCACCAGGCCAGTACTAACCCTGTTATAACCGAGCTGGAAGCATGTGGATTTGAGCACTAATCAAGCACTACATAGTTAACCTCATGCACCAAGAGTAATCATATTCCGCACTGACCACCTGATATCTCACCGGTGAGTTAACGCATTGCATAGATAGTGTTGATTAAACAAATTCATTACATGTTACGCAGGTGTTAACACGGTCAATGTGACATATCTGGTTGTCAGTTCATATCGCACGACTGAAATTCATCAATGTTTAACTATCAATAGAATGTTAACTCTCTCCATGCTGGAGGCAACTGGAGATGTCTTATTGAGCAGTGTCTGTACTTAATCCAGCATGGAGAGGGTTAAACATTGATAAATTTCAGTATATCAGTCTGTTATCAGTCTTTATGAGAAATAAGTAAGTCCACCCTTTCATTGAACAATTTAGCACATAGGAAGACATTCTTTAAAGAAAATGTTTAACTCTTCAGAAGTAGATAATAAACTAGAAAGCCTGGTAAGAAATTGTATAAGTTATTTTATCGTTGTTCACATGACTGCCTCAATCCACCTGTACCTTTCAATTAAATGTTTAATTGGAAAATATACCATGCATGTCCATTCTTTGTGGTGGAACGTTGTAATAAATGTGTGGGGATGGGGGTGGGGGTGGGAGATCACTTATACTACGTATACAAGTTAAAGTAATCACGGTTTCACAGCTTATTCAATAGGAAAGGTGTCAAGGAGTACCCAAATAAGTAATTCATTATGGCGATGGTTTTACTGAAGAGACCTCGAGAATTCTATTTACCAACACGACCAAAGGACGACAAAGAAAGCATATACCCCCAAGTCTCCAAGTTCTACATTCAATTGCCGACACACACACAATTTCTCTGTCAATCCACAATAGCGACACTCTGTTATAAGTGTATTGTTTCGTCAATACACCTACAACTGGAGTAGGAAACATATGTCAGCGTTATAGACCTGCATGTCACACAGACACTTCCCCACATCAAAGTGGGGCGATGATTGCTATAGATAACTAGTCTATGCTGTAGTCTATGCCGTGGGCTATGGGCCTGATGCCTGTGTCTTTGTGACCCGTTCTGAGCCTCAATTTACCTAACCCATATATAAGAGACATTTTGTGTGACTGATTATTCCAGTGTAAAGTTGGTCAGTTAGGCTCCAGCTAGGGCCAGTCCACAATGTGCTGAAAAATGACCATAGTGTCTCTGGTAATTGTCCAATTAAAGGTGTAGTTACTGTATTAGACACAAGCTGGGCTCTAACATAGGACCCCTGCTGGCTCATCATCATAGGCCTGAACCCCCTTACTACGCATGATTGTCGCGTCAGTCAGGGGTCTCTACAGAATGATGAGCAATAGCGTACAACTGACAACCATAACTTCAGATTGTTTCTAGGATGTGTTTATATTGGTGTAGGAACAGTATATCGACTCATAAAAATTGTTTTCAAATAATTTTAAAACAACAGTAAAAATAATGTTATTAAATCTCACGAAAGTCAAAATGATCAATAAATTATTTTCTTTTAATATGGATGGGTTTAGTGTAGGAACAGTATATCGACTCATAAAAATCGACTCATAAAAATTGTTTTCAAATCAATTTAAAACAATGAAAAAAATATTGTTAATCTCACGAAAGTCGAATGATGACCAACGGAAAATCTCCCCTTGAAGGCAAAGAGAACTTTGACATTTGGGAGATTTTTCAGCGAAAACATTACTGGGTGTTTGCAAACAGCATTAGCAGATTCTATTTTGTTTTCTCTTAAGTCATGTTCTCCTGAAGCACTTTTTAATCGTCCAGGGCTTAGCGAAAGATAAACTGCAAACAAATATATTGATCGCTACATAAACATGGACTCTGGGGCACTGGAAAGAAAAGTACGCCATTAAATACAATATGACGTAAATAATTAATAAATATTCAGAATTAATCAAATTAAATTCCCATTCAGCCAAAAAGTTAACTTTCTCATATAAACTTTAAAATCAAAGCAGAATAATGTATCAAAAGAATATGAATTTTTAGATAAAATGAAGGTGCATTATATTTTACTTTATCATTTTTATATATTTGTATATTATACAATATGATTTCATCTCAGCCTCAAAATTGTTGAATTTCTCTATTTCCTCAAGAAATAATTATCAGCCATTATATAGCTGTGGCAGAGATTGGGCTATATTTACAAACTACAGCATGAAGTGTGTAAACTATAGCCGGTGTGTAGACATAAACTCCTTCATCATACAGTAATCTATATCCAGGGAATACCCTGCATATCAGCCCAGTGTAAATCAGACAATATCGTCCGGAATGAGATAATTCACAGTCTAGCCGTTTAGTTAAATCACTTTACTCGCTATCTTCAACAGTGTGCATTACAAAACACAGAGATATGGCCACAGCTTTTAAGAGTTTGAGAAATGCAATATCTTACTCGCAGTTTGTTCGGAACATTTCTGGTCATAAGCATCCCATAACTTGAATGTATCGGTACGATAAACTTCAGAAAACGAGGCATATTACACACATGAAGGACAGAGACCCAACAGGTTAACCCTCTCTATGCTGGATGCAAACAGAGATGCCTTAAAGAGTAGTGTCTTCACCTAATCCAGCAGGAAGAGGGTTAAAGCAGAAGCACTTTTCTTGTTCCGGATACTTCAACGTTTTTACTTGAAGATTACAATTTCATAGATCTATCGGCCATTACAGCTATCGCATGGAATGCATCTTATGAAGGGTGTGGTAAAATTTGAATTTATGCGAGTTGTAAATTAAAAAAATGTTCAAGATCAGGACCCAGCTTCCACAAATCAAAGCTATCATAGATTTATTGATTGATTTAATGCTTTAGTGTTGTAATACAACACAAGGCCTTCGATGATCATCTAACAGTATTTATTACGGTTGTACCACCCAGGTTACCTTACATCACTGCTGGAATATTTCACACACACACACACACACACACACATACACACACACACACACACACACACACACACACACACACACACACACACACACACACACACACACACACACACACACATACATAAAATAAAACAACAACAACACAGACTAAAAACAAATGGGTGCTCGTATGCAATACAAACTCACCTATGAGTAATTCCCGCTTGTGTATTAACGGCACTAGGTGGCACATCGGAAATGTTAAGCTTGTTCATAAAGCACAGTCCATCTGATGTTTGGTGGTCTATAGATCTACAGCTTACCCAGTTGAGACATCGGATTCCACACTGCATCAGCGTGAGTTGGTACTGAATTTCATACTCTGAGTCAAATAGGTTTAGGATAGTATCAGCATGTAGATCAGGAGCGTGTTCCAGCTTTGCACACATGTTCAACGTCAGAACAAGTGCTGGACACACCAGCAGTAGGAATGCGATCATCGCGTCTGGGTCTTATTTCTGCAGACTCGTTGACACTTCTAATATATTGCTGATAATCATTACCATGACTTTACTGTGTCTTCTCCCTGATGACGTAAAACTGTTTAATGATGCATAACACTGTATCTCTGTCTATTGTTTCTTTACCAAGCCTTTGCCGTTAGAATGCTAATTCACTAAATCCCAATATCCCATCGAGCCAATGTGTGAATATATAACTACAAGGGGTGGAGCCTATACATGTTCTCTAACTTTCAATATATGGAACTTATTGTACGAATTGCTCTCTCTCTCCCTCCCTCTCCCTCCCCTCTCTCTCTCTCCCTCTCTCCCTCTCTCTCTCTCTCGTGATGTTAATTAATATATTAATATATTTATTTATTATATACTTAGCAGTAGGATAGTGAGAAATATTATTATTTTAGCGTGAAAATATATCCTTTTATTATATACTTAGCAGTGAAAGACTGAGATTTCTCACTCTGAGAAAAGTGATATCGTCACTGAAGTGACGAGAACAGTGTTATCATCACTAGTGAATGAGAACAACTTCCGCTACTACTGAACCCGCT
>JAUTBZ010152059.1:0-11632 GCA_032361785.1 Lepetodrilus galriftensis
TATAACGCACACACTATACACAAGAGGCATACCTATATTTTTCTATTATGATTAAAGTGTTCAAAATAATGAACATAATGAGGGGGTGATTCTCCATAGGCCCAATGTTAAAGGTGGTAAAATCTGTTAATTTTCAGGGGGTCACACATATACCTTTAACATTGCAGAATTTCAAATGACCCCCGGACCCCCTATTAATTCGAACACTGATTATTACCATTGAAGGTCCTCATGTAATTACAAGAATCAGCTTGACTTCACCTTGAAAAGGTTGGAGCATTTTTTATTTATTACAATTTATTTATTTTTTATTAAAAATTGAATGCCCTCCTGACTATCTGGAAATTTACACGTATTTCTACCCCTGTTATGCATTCAAATTTGAGTAAGTTAGGGGTATAGTGTTAATAACACCTATTGCCAGCAATAATGATCAGGGGTTATTGTTAACGCTAGTCCTATGGCTTGTGGTTTCTGGCTCGGACTAGTAGATTCCTACATCTGGTAGTCCTGCATGGCTAGTTAAATTTTCAAAGCACCTACCATGTTTTTTTTAAATTTAAAAACAAGACTAGATCTAGATAGCTCTATCCCCATACACAATATTGAACTTGATATGCCTTTGTACTATGTTTTGAATATTACAATATCACATTAATATTTATTTTGATGCAATACTGGTGTTTTGAAAAAGATATATGTATGTGATTGTTTGTGTTATATTTGACAATAATGGGACGACATCCAATAAGATCGTGACCTTGTCCAAGTCTTTCATCTGCAGAGAACCATCACTATGCAGTGGAGCAAATGTTGAAATGACATTGCATCCACATACATTGACGTTTGATTGACTTCATGGTTAGTTCACATCAGTGTCTCATGATTTACTTGTACATCAACAACGTTGTTATTTATAAAACATGCAAACAACAGATATTTTTTACAAGATGAGAATAGATGGAGAAAAAAAACACACCAGAATTTGTTCTGAAATGCAAGCAATGTACGTTCCTATTAGTCATATGCACGCCACACAAATGGTTGACATCACTAACAAAACTTCTCACGGCCATCAATGCACATGTGTTTTTGGTGTATGTATCATTACTTGCCTTCAGAATATTTGACACCATTTAAAGGAAGCCAAGATTTAAATATTACCGTAAATATGGTGGTATTTTGAATGGATTATTACAATACTTACTAAATATGGATACAAATAAATAAAGACTGATCATGTGAAATGAAGAGCACAATAAACTTTTGATGCAACATTTTTTTAAATGAAGATTCCCCGCACCCCTATCAATTTGTATGCTTTATCAGAATGTAGAAAGAACTCATTTTATAGCCTTGCCAAATAGAAAGGAAAACCCAACTGTAGGGCAAATTAAATAACCAAGTAAAAATCTACAGCATTCTGTCATTGATATGGGATGTTTCACTATCTGGAATAAGAAAATCAATGCAAGTCATTACAGTGAACCTGGTATTACATGGCTTTGTGCATTTGATCTGTGAGCTGCGATGACGACACTTTGCCCAGTTCTTGTAAGTCACTTCATTCTTCTCATACATCTGCCTCTTCCATTCTTCCAAGATCAATTTAGTTGGCATTCACAAACCTACTATGCATATTTTTTACACTAGAAGAGGAAAGCATAAAACTATTAACACTATGAACCAAATTATGCAAAGTTAACAATCAATTTAACATAAATTGCAGTATACACTTCAATTTTGATACAAAAATCAATTTGGATGTTTCATCCAATAACCGTAATCATATATCTGGTTACAACTATACAAATATCTTGTTACAAATATATCTGACCCCCAACTGTACTTCTCAAGTCTAACTCAACCTTCCCCATGCTCAATTGATCAAAATGAGTTTAATATTTTGCTGGGCAGTTCCAGTTTGCTGGACAGTTCCAGAAACTTAATGAACTTTCACTCTGGAAAAGTATCAATGATTAAATATGCACATTTGAATCCTCCATACAATAACAATATTACAAGTCATGTAGATGATAAACAGGATAAAATGTTTTTCTCGTTCATTTTGTTTTGAGACCACTATAGGTTATCTTGACCATACAAACCATTTTATTTACGAGCAAGTGGCTGGGTGGGTGTCGTGAGTCGTGAGGCTCGTGTCAACACCACCAGACTCATCCACATGCCTTTGGTCTTCCATCAGCTGTGCAGGCAGCGAAAGAAAAAATGACGTATGTCAATTACGTGATTCAGGAAAAATAGACCACATAGGTCTCAAGTTGACATGTCAAGATTAAAATAGGTGAAATGTATCCTTATTGCATAAATATAAATTATAATATTGGTGAAGGATAAAACAAATTCACAATGAAAATCGTAAATTTAATTATAAGATTTTCCTAAAACTAAATATATAAATTCTGACACCATATTAATTCAGCCAAATGCACACGACTAATTACTAAATGATTTGTTTTACCAACAATAAGGCAACAGATTGATGCTTACATACCATGTAACGTAAACTTGATACAAGAGTGGAGCTTCATCTCAAATGAGGTAATTTTGTCCACAGTATTTCAGTAATAGGACATTCAGATTAAGATGATGGGAAATCATAACCACAATTTTGTCACAGAAATATCCTTGACGGGTAGGCAAAGATGATAACTGCACACCGGACTACATTGTAAGCATAATGGCATAGATTGTGAAAAGAAAATCGTCTCTGTCACAGAGAAGAAAAAACCGATTTATGATTAATGCCTACTTGTAGTATGTTACATTAACCCACCCAACTTTTAAAAAGAAATAAAATAGGGAGAATTTGTTGTCCTTGGGGCATTGTAGCAATCAGGAAACTATCCATAAAAATTGAAAATGATATGCATATTTAATGCCTATTGGCCATTTGAATAATCCGAAAGATACTTGGGAGATATGGTGATACAATTTACATATAATTCACAAACCATCCAGACTGTTACAGTACTACTGAACAGTCAACTTTTATACATGAAACATGCACATTACACACATTTCAGTAAACTGTGCTAAAGATTTATATACATAGATTTTTGTTGTTGTTGTTCTCAGCTAATTTATTTCCGAATCAGTTGCACTAGCTTTGTATTTCCCCAATCCTAGGGTTAGAAGTTGCCACTCACCCGGTGGCCTATTTTTTTCTATCTCCTAATGTTAATATGGGCTAGTCAAAATGTAATGTTTTGTTATGTATATCATTATTTGGGCGAGTATGTTTTAAAGTTCTATCCCTGCACGCCCTTTGTTGTTGCAATACAAAATATACCATAACAAAATCATAAGAATTTGATTATTGTTTTAGTGCTTCATAGCGATGTGGGAATATTTAACTTATGCTCGATAATAAATAACAAGCAGTGTTCGAAATAATGAAAATAATGAGGGGGTCATTCTCCATAGGCCCAATGTTAAAAGTGGTAAAATATGTAATTATCAGGGGGTCACACAGATACCTTAACATTGCAGATTTTCAAATGACCCCCTATTAATTCGAACACTGACAAGGGTTGGCATGAGCAAAATTATTGCAGATATCAAAGATCTGTAGCTCTAATTTGTGTGCGTAATTGATCGTCAAATGTTATTGGTCTGCAATTAAACAACTTCACATTGAAAATATTACACATTACTGTCGAATTTACGCAAGGCCTACATTACAGTACAAAATAAAGATACAGTATGCAACCTTGCATTTACCTTTCTTGTACAACCTAAATAAAAACTAAAGCATTTCTGGTATATTAATTGAATGGCAGTTTATGAAAAATCAGAACATTTTGTCAAGTATAAAATGACATGTATTGAATAGAAAAAAATGTAGGTCGATAGTGCTGACTGTTTGACAACAGCATGATATTTCTCATACACACCTGCCACTTCTAACTTGCTTGATGTGATGAAAGACATTGATGACATCTCTAATTCTTCGTGGTGATTCTTCAATTTTGGAGGCCAAGTTGACACAGGCCATTGCTACAACCTGTAGAAAACAATGTGGAATTTATTCTGATTCCAGATCAAGGTACACATGAAATACCTCCATCTGCAGGACACCTTTGCAAAATGATAAATCATGATAAGTTGTCTGGGAGAAAATAGTATGGAGTTAGTTGTACAAATTTACACTGTTGCCAAAATAAGCCATCCCAATTTGTCTTATCTAATAATTAGTAGGCTATTAAGTTAATTAACAGGACTTGACAATATAATACATTCTTTCATCACACATGCAGAGCCGATTACAGGGATAACTAACTTTGAAACATATTTGCCTGAATACTGCTAGTGATACAAATAACAAATGTTATGAATTTCTATTAGGCCTTAGGATATCTTTAGCATTGGGAGAAAATGGCCCGGACGAGTGATCATGTAATGGTTAACCCTGCATTATATGTGGCAAGTGTACGAAAAGAATGTGAATTTAGAAACAATTCAATCAGATCAGGGGTGCATTCAAGTACAAACATGATTTTATGTATGTTAAGTGAATGTATTTAGCAGTTGTAGCTAAGAACTAGTCCCAAACGACCATAAATATCTGTGATATTATGCCTTTAAGTTAGATTTCAGTATTTTTCCACAAGGAATTTAAGTGTTTTATTAACAAAACATTGTTTTCAAATTTTCTTTTCATGACTGACTTAGTTGTATTGGATATTTTAAGAAATAATTACCTTCATATAACATGATTACTGAAAATCTTCCCAAAGTTCTTTAAATTTGAATCACGATATGTATCGTATCTTGCGCCTGGTATACGTATTGTATCGCGAGATAGCCGATTCGTGGCACCCCTAGAATTCTAGCTTGAATGCATCCCAGGATTACAAGGTGGCACTAGCCCAGCGGTACGATCCATTTCTCGTAATGTTAAAGGTATCCTACTGGCAAGTAGAAATGTCATGTTTTGTAATATACAGTGTGTTGGGTAGTTCCGGATCACTAAGCCAACAAATGCTACGTACACTCATCTAACACTTCTAATTGAAAACACTTGTATTTTTTTTCTAAATTAGCATCATGTCAGGTATAAAACCTAGAAACAACAGCGGTCAATTCATCCGCATAATTCCGAAAACATATGTTGACGAGTGTAAGGTTAGTCAAGCAGTTTTGGATCATTTCATGGTATTCCAGATCACGTGATTAGGGCTGTATACCGGTACTCGGTATACCAAAATAACCATTCCGTACTCTCGGAGATGACATTTCGATCTTTTTTTTCGGTACCACGAAATTCAAATAATTAAGAAATATATTATAAATCAATGTAAAAGATATCTGTGACGCACGGGCTCTTGTCACAAATATTGGTTTCGGAATATTAGTATTTGCGAAACCAATATGTGTGACAAACGCCCGTGAGCAAAGCTTCGATGGCCGCAGCCATTTTGTATCGTGCACAGGGGGAGTAACTCATGTTATGTTGCGGGCGGAAATCATACCCGCTACTAAATATAGGGCATCGATTATATTATTATCTATGCATAGGGTTTCTCAGATTTTTTCGATACATTAACTTTACGTGCATAGTTTGGAAGTACTCTAGCTTTCCAAATTATTCAGACAATACAAATGAGAAGTGTAGTTTACATACGAGTAAACTGTTCAGTTTTCGATCACAGTCCACTTCATCTCTTGATAACGTTTTTGGGGTTATTAAAGGCAAAGGTGAGATTAGTTGGCATGCATTCTCTCAATTAATAGCCAATTCATCGATTGTTTTGTGTGGATTTTTTGTAAAGAAGTTGTTTGAACTATTATATTATTTTCATCATCTCAGTACTACATCAATATATCCAGAAAATGTGTAGGCTATAAAGTATAAGACAATTATACAGTCACACTACATTGAGTTCCCCCAGTGAGGCAAGATATATATGCCTGTACATGTCAAGAGTTTCATCTTATATAAGGGAATGGTAATTTTTGCTTTCAAAGAAATACTTCTTCACTATTTTGTCAGTGCTCTTTTTTTTTTTCATCTCTTTCTCGTCGCAAATGGGTGAAAGATTCCCGCAGCGACGTTAAACTCCATATTCACTCACTCACTCATCTCTTTCTCAATGTTTTCTCACCTAAAGAGTGTGCGACCTTAGCAGTGGCCCGATGGCCAATGTCTTAGCTAAATTCACTCTGTCTAAGCTAATGCATCTAAATTTGCACCTACTTTCCGCGATTGCATGGTCTGGGTTTTGCTAAGTCAGTTTTAATTGGCCATAATGGCTTTGATAACTCTCTTGTTAATGTCTTACACTGCTTAAGTATCGGTATCGTAAAGTATCGGTATCGTTTTCAAGTATTGGAATTGGTATCGGTATCGTAAAAATCCTAAAGGTATACAGCCCTAATTTTCAGTAAGCATGTTCTATGAAGGTCATTATTTCTTAAAATATCCAGTACAAATAAGTTATTCATGAAGAGAACATTTGAAAATAAGCTTTTTTGTAAATAAAACATTTAAAATCCTTGTGAAAAATACTGATTACCGTAAACTCATTAAGAGCGGAAATAACCTGTTAAAATCAGGAATGTTATGAAAACAAATCAATCTGAAGTGAATATATGTATTTTAAAATTATGAATCAATTCACAAAGACAGAATCGTGTATCACGATGTAAGGGTTACAATGTCGATGCATCTAGGTGAATCGTGACACCCCTAGTGACCACCATATGATTTTATCAGGTTAACCCATTCGAAACTGGAATAGTTATGACCAGTTTACTGTTGATTGACTCTGGTTGTTATCAGTCCAGAGAAGGTTAACCTGTGAGTAGGTGCTCACAGATTTACAGCAACTTTGTGCTATGGATGTTGTGGGTTTCCTCCTAGTCCTGCCATAAATTGAAAGTTTAGCAATATAAAAATGTTCCACAGTATATTTAGGATTAAATTTATTAGAATTAAATTTTAAATGTTTTGCACTTCCAGATTCCTCCAGTTGATGAACATGAAGGAGAAGAAAAGGAGGAAGTCCCACAGGAGAAACCAAAGTACAACTACTTTGAAGGTTAGCGAGCAAGTTATTTGGGATTTAGCCCAGTGCTAGAACATTGGCCTTTGGAGCCAAATGTTCCAGGTTCAAATCCCACCCTGGGAGCCTGGCATCAATGTTTGCGAAAGTTACCTTTCTGACGCGATATCGATATATGATGCACTGTCTGTAGAGTAGCAATGCAGATCATCTTTGGTCTTGTCATTACCAGCCAGTGCTCGCAGGTTTACTGCAACATTCAGTGCCACTGACATGTCGTGATGTAAGTGAAATAATATTGAAAGAGACTCTAAACCCAATTTTAAAAAAAATATGATTTGATTTAATTCGTTGCCAGTCATGAAGCAATAGAGTTTCAAAACAAGGCGGAGTATTTTTTTAACTGATATTTTGGCACGTTCCTTGTCGGTTTATTTGTGCAGCCGGCAGACCACAGACGGAGCGACAGAAGGCTGTGGTGGGGGCGTTTCTCCATGCCTGGAACGCCTACAAGAAATACGCCTGGGGGCACGACGAGTTCCACCCAATCAGCAAGACCCACTCGGAGTGGTTCGGCGTCGGCCTGACCCTCATAGACTCACTGGACACCATGATCATCATGGGCCTCAAGGACGGTCAGTGGATAGGATAATACACGAGTATCTTTACTATTATTTATCATTGTAATACAGTGGTAGACGGCGTTGGAATTCAGAGCTAGGTGCAGAGTTGGAATTATTTGTAATTTTTTAACATCCTTTTAATTTGGTTGTCCCTAATTACACAGGGACTTGTAGAGCGGAGCCAGTTCATCTACGTCTGTTATGGAAATATGATGAAATTTAGAATTGGGCTGTTTTTAATAACTGAATCATAGTGAATGCAAATTTATGCATTATTAGTCCAACAAACATACAGATATTTTTTATGATATTTTTTATTCATTTTAAATTATTTTTCTCCTGTTTGGTTAGAGTAATTACGGTAAACCACAATTGGAATAAAGAAAAAACGTTTGTTCTATTATTTTCATATTTTAATTTCTTATGGGGCAATTCCAGTTGCCTTCAACATTAAAAGGGTTAATTAATGTATCTCCTCCCAAGTTGTAAGCACTTTATTTTCTTTCAAAAATTATATTTTCCGTTTATTTAATTTTCTCTCCAGAGTTTACAGAAGCAAGAGACTGGGTCAAGAACTCGCTGAACTTCAACATTAACCGCGACGTCAACTTGTTCGAGGTCACGATTCGAATCCTCGGTGGGCTGCTGAGTGCATACCATTTGTCTGGGGATGAGGTGTTCAAGGAGAGAGCTGTAAGCAAATTCTAAAATCCCTTAACCCTCTCCCCGCTGGATACAGCTCTTTAGGGCACCTCTGGTTGCCTCCAGTGGAGAGAGTTAACCCTAAACTGGCAGGTCACGATAATCTAGAAAACAACTTTAAACCCCAATAAAAATAAAAATTTAAAAATCTTTAAACTCTCGTAAGAACTTATCATTTCCCTCACAATCTTAATTTTTATTTTTTTAATAACAGCGGTAGTTGCACTGTAATTTTGTCAACCCCATAGCGGTAGAAAGGGTTTTGGAAGTACAATCATGATTTTATGTATGTCAAGTGAATGTACTTTGCAGTTATAGCTAAGAACTAGTCCAAAACAACCATAAATATCTGTGATATTACGCCTTTAAATTAAGAAATCATGAATACAATGTGTTGAATTTGTATACAGATCGACCTCGGCAATCGCCTCATGCCATGCTTCAACACACACTCCAAGGTGCCGTTCTCCGATGTGAACCTCGCCTCGGGCCAGGCCCACGCACCTCAGTGGGGTCCGGACAGTAGCACCTCGGAGGTCACCACCATACAGCTGGAGTTCCGGGACCTCAGCCGAGTGTCCGGCGATAAGAAGTTTGAGGTAGGTCCATGAAGAACACAGGGGTGAAATGTTAAATTTTCAGGGCCGGGTGGTAGTGCAATGATCTAACATTTGGACTTCGGAGCCAACGGTCCCCGGGATAGAATCCCGTTCCTGGAGCCCCGCCGTCAATTGTTGCAAAATCTTGTTGCAAATGGGTTAAAGATACCTGCAGGAAGACTAAACTGCATAATTACTCACTCACTCAATGTTCGCAAAACTTACCTTTCTGTCGTGATGTGGATAGGATGTACCATGGCAAAGCAATTATCATCCTTAGTCTTGTCAGTACCAGCCAGTACTTGCAGGTGCTATCGATTGCATGTTTCCTCCTGCCCTAAACTGACAAGCTGTGATATGAGTGAAAGAATCTTGAAAGCGATTCTAAATCCCAATTGAAAACAACAACAAAAATAAGATTAAAACAACAACAACAACAATAAGATTAAAATCAAGCTGTGAATAGCTGTATTATCATTGGCTGACTGGTACTGTCATTACCGTAATTGAGAGATTGACAGCTCACAAGCATGGGAATATTCCGATTTATCTGCCGATTTATCTGTGCAGAGGTCAATTTATTTGCACAGGACATGGCTTTGATGAAATGTTATTTTTTAGTGCTGTGTGGTAGCACAATCGTAGAGCATTTGGACTTCAGAGCCAAACTTGATCCTGCAGCGATGTTAAACTCCATATTCACTCAATCACTCACCAAAGACTTGTTTTACGCATAAATCACAACATTGTCTCTTGTCATGCTTGAGCTAACGACAGGTTACATTGTTGGCTTTATTCTTCCAGGATATAGTTCACGGTGTGTCCATGCATGTCCACGACTTGCCCAAGAAAGATGGCTTGGTTCCAATCTTCATCAACGCCCAGAATGGAAACTTCAGACAGACAGGGACCATTACCTTGGGCGCGCGCGGAGACAGTTACTACGAATATCTGCTCAAGCAGTGGATACAAAGTGGAAAGAAATTGGACGTGTAAGAAAGCTTTTTTTGGTCAGGTTGAAAAACCTATTGTTAGTTAGTTAGTTAGTTTAGCTAGCATATGAGACCTTAGCCTAAAATGTATACAGCTAGTTGACCATACTTACTGATCAAACAAATTATCAACTGAACCTATGTACATCATACATGTATCATTTCTTTTGTACATTTAGGATGCTAAGGCATTTCCTCCCACCATAAACATAGCACCAATATAATATCAAACTCGCTAACTCATTTTTATCTGAAGCTACTGATAAGAGATGCTATTTGCTAGAAGACTACTTTCATCTCTTGTAATATTGATATTTTGTTTAGAACAATGTAACAAGTGTAAGCCGGCTAGCCGCTTTGTGTGCACAGTGATATTATCACATACTCTTGTGACCGGCTAGGATTTCTAGACTGGGCTGGCCAAAAAACATTTGTTACTGAGTAGACTGAGCCAGGACTGCCGTGTTTTGTTTTTTTGCACTGCGCTGCCACGTGACTATACTCTCGAACCAGACAAAACGGCTCAAGGCAAAAGAAAAGCAGGTATTAGCAACAATTTCAATCAAGCTACAAATTTCAAATTTATTCTTTAGTTTCAAAGACGACTACGTGCAAGCTGTTGCTGGAATAAAAGAAAAGCTGGTCCGTAAGTCTGAGCCAAGCAAGCTACTGTTTGTCGGAGAACTGCTCTTTGGTCATTCTTTCAGTCCAAAAATGGTGAGTTGATGATTATTCTCAAATATAGTAAGTATAATAGATAGGATATATTGTACAGAATATTAGTAAAATGGAAGTTTAAGACAATTAAAACAACTTGCTATCTCCTGTCTTATCTCCGGTCAGTGTGGGTAGTATCACAATGGTAGGACATTAAACTTCGGAGCCAAAGGCTTCAGGTTCAAATCCCGCCCCAGGAGCCCAGCATCAATGTTTGCAAAAGTTACCTTTCTAACGCAATATTGATAGGATGCGATGTCTGTACTGTGGTAATGCAGTTATCATCTTGTTTCCGGTTCTATTTCCTACCATCTATCTCCTGTCTTTGCCACCATATCTCAGGACCACCTGGTGTGCTTCCTGCCTGGGACGCTGGCACTGGGCAGCCACTACGGGCTGGGCGAGTCTCACATGGAGTTCGCCAAGGAGCTGGTCAACACGTGCTACCAGACGTACAAGCGCATGCCCACCAGGCTCAGCCCAGAGATCACGTACTTCAACATGGCGCCCGGAGCCACGGAGGATCTCATTGTGAAGGTACGGATTGGAGATTGTCAGATGATTAGATACTGAGATTGTTGGATGATTAGATACTGAGATTGTTGGATGATTAGGTCACGAGATTGTCAGACACTGAGATTGTCATCATTATATGCTGAGGATGGCTAGATGCTGAGGTCGGATGATTACATCTAATATTGATATGAGATGATATGAGATGATATGATATGAGATGATATGATATATGATATGATATATAGAGAATCTCACCCGAGTGTGTTTTGATATAGTTATTATCCTACGAGTTGATAAAAGTAATGTAAATACGAGGCTTTGCTGAGTATTTATTACTTTTATCAACGAGTAGGATAACAACTATATCAAAACACACTCGGGTGAGATTCTATTTATCACCCAATGTCATTCTTAATTAATTTAAGAAGAAAAATAGCACTTTGAAAAGGTTTTAC
>JAUTBZ010152070.1:0-11632 GCA_032361785.1 Lepetodrilus galriftensis
TTGCGCCCCACCCCCTAGAATTGGACAATTTTGTTCAATAAACATATATTTTGCATTATGGTGAAATTATGAGCCCCCTCTAAAATGCAATCTGAAAGTCTGGATCTGCCCCTGGAATGCATGCTATAACGATACTTTTCCTAATTATTCTATAATTATATGAGCTGCAATTAGCCTCCATTGTTCAACACTTTATCTATAATACCAGTTTCCTAACTCTATTTCTGCTTCTGATGAGCTTAGTCCATGTTATCCTAATAATGTTATTGTTGTTTGACCATGATCACTTGAATCACCTTCTGGTACTCTAATTATGTTGAATGCTGGATTTTAGAAAATACTGATTTTCCAGCTCTATAAACCCTTGTGAAGCGTGTACATGCAATCAAAGGTACCTTATAGAACTAGTAGTATAACACCACAGTACCAATTATCCACTTGTGTTGTTATTACAGGCTGTTAATTGGTGTGTTTCAATATGGCACTGATTGATGATAATTGCTACTGGTTGCCCGCTTAGATATGATTGTTATATTGTTCTTGCAATCCATGACAAACTGTTTTTGCATTTTAATATTACAAACTGCAGCATCAAAATACAAAGAAATATATAAGTAGTTATTCCAAATCACAATTAATAGCATTGAAAACTGACCATATGGAAATTGAGAAATTATATATTTATGTAGTAGTTGGCCAAGATGTTTGTTGCAATTTATATTTCCTTTTTTAATAAATACATTTTTATCTTTTTAAAAAACCATTTAGTACTTCAAGAACTACCATTTTGTAGAGTGGAATTATATGTCAAAGTTGACCAAAGGCGACCAATGATATGTTGTTTATTATTAGTCATCCAATCAGCACCATCAATTTGATACAAATTGAAGATTGCCCCATATAATCCGGCAGAAATACCCTATTTTGGGGGTGAACCCGGTTTTGGAGTCTAAAGGGTTTTTTATTGCTGATTTTGGTAAAGGGGACCTCCTAGATCACAAAACTGGATGATGCCACTCTGGCATCCTTGGGCAACTTTTTCTGATTGTATTCCATTCATTCCCGTTATGGAAATATTGTTTATCTAAATTATCATTATCATAAGTATACAGTAGATAAATTCGTAGAGTATCTCATAACTAAAACAAAATACTTTACTAAAAGTAATATACCAATGTTTCGAATACAATTGAATCGAGATGGTAATGTTATTTTCCCAAATCTTTTTGTATTTCCCTGTAGCTGGTAGACTATTCCAAATCCTTCTTTATTTCACCATACTAATTGAACATTTATTGTGGATGGTACTTTACCCAGACTTTTGTTTATTTCCAGGTGATAATTGAACATTTTACATGGATGGTGGCATTTCCCACCAAATCGTTTGTTTATTTCTCTGCGATAATTGAACAATTAGATTTATAGGACCATGGGGGATAGGGGCAGTGTATTTTCCTAGTCAATATGACCTCGGTTTCTTGAAACATACAGGTACTTGAGTTTAATATTTTGCTAGGCTGAGATTTCTCCTATTGACTCAGTTCTGTAACTCAAACCCAACTGAGATTTAACTGTCTGGTAGGATGTGCGGTCTGATTATATGCACTGTCAGTACCATGGCAATACAGTTATTAAAACTTATCATCCTTATTCTGTCAGTACCAGCCGGTGCTTGCAGGTTTACTACAACATTCAGAGACGGATATTGTGGGTTTCCTCCTGTCCTAAACCATCCTCTGTCAATAAGGGCATCAGCTTGAATCTTGCTGATTGTAGTGAATAGTATGAGCTGTTGGGAGAGGGTGGTCCTAAACTGACAAGCCATGATATTAATAAAAGTATCTTGTAAACTGCTCTAAACCCAAATATAAATAAAAGATAAAAAAAAATATTTAAATTATATATTTTTTTGTCGGACAGTAGAAGTGTTTGAATTATTAGAGGGTTCAAATGAATCATTTATTCAGAATGCAGGGGCGGATTTAAGGGGGGGGGGGCTCACCCGGATTAAAAAATGACCGTACATTAACGTATACTTGTAAACAAGCTGAATGCAACTTGTTTATTCAGCCTACTAGTACGACTTCTAATGTTGTACTATGGTACATATAACATCATGACTGTTGTTTTCACTCTCTTGCAAGCTTTCTTAATACGGCCAATGGAGCGTGCTCTTAACGTATTGTACAACCCGTGGTAATGCTTTAATAGGGAAATAGTCAGCTTGTTCGTGCATGGTTTCAAAGGAATGTGCTCCTTTATCTGTAAATCTATTTCTGAGTTTGTCAGTGATGTGTCATCATTACTGCAGATTCTGACCATGAAAACCCACAGGGCGTAAAAATAATAGGTAAAAACATTAATAATGGACTTTCTGTACAACTAATAATATGTTGTTTTTTAAAAGTAGATTATTTTATTTATATATGTATCTATATCTAGATTCTTTTCATGTGTTGTTGTGTGTATTTTAAGTACCGTAATACAATGTAAGTACAAAAATGCACTTAGAAATTTTTCATTTTCTATATAATACATGATAACATAATATACAGAGTAGGATGATAATAATAATAATAATAGTATGAAAATGCACTTCGGAATGTAAGATATTATTTTATATGCATTTTACATGATACAGATGATACGATGATGATGATGATGATGATGATAATAATACCTGTCCTTTCAGCATTATCAATACTAATAAAAGTGCTGATCAGCAGAAATCAGTATGCAAGTTATCTGTAGCTTATACGGTATATTACTACCATTAGTAATATTGTCTCAGTAGTGTTTAAAGTTGAATGACAGTTCGTTGACATTCAACTGTCAGATGACACACATGACAATCAATAACGGGGAAACAGCTGTCGACAAACACTACATGAAAACACTACACGATATTGATACGCATGTACCATATGTATCATCAGTTATCTAATTAAAATATTCTTGTTTTACTTAAATTATTTATAAGCCTGTAAATAAATAATTGCCAAAAAATAATTGTGTACCGTAATTACTCTAATAATTCAATCAGGAGAAATAATTAAATTTATACGTGTTTGAATTATTAAGAAAATAGGAAAATTTTAAATGATCAGTGTTCATATAATTAGGGACAACCAAATTAAAATACAAACTATGGTTGTAAATTAAATGGTAAATAAATGAAGGATTCGATCAATAAAACAAAGTATTAACACAAATATTTTTTTGAAAAATGACTGAGTTCTAATAAATTAGAAATTAGGATTTGAACAAATAAATTTCATCAGGCCTTCCTATCTATCGGGTGTATAAACGTAAATTCAGTAGGAATAACTACCATATTTCATGGAAAAGAACGTGACGGCTATTTATACACCGTCAGTGGGTGGATAAGCCAAGCAGTGGATGTATAAGAATGCCACCGTGGGTGAGAAAGACCTTCGTCGCGGAGGTTACTAACAATTTCAGTGGTTAGATTAACCATAATACACAAGAAAAATGGCAGACAGTGTGACAGGAGTGGCATTCTTATACATCCACTGCTTGGCTTATCCACCCGCTGACTGCGTATAAATAGCCGTCGCACATTCTTTTCCATGAAATATGGCAGTTATTCCTGCTGAATTTACGTTTATACACCCGATAGATAGGAAGGCCTGTTCATGTTCAAATTTTTATGGTCAGGATTCAAATTATTAGAGCAATTATGGTACCGTACCTGTTTTATATGTTTTTTTTATTGATTATAAAAAGAATATTCCAATACTAAGTAGGCATGATTCATAAGGGCAATATGTGTGAATATTTAATTGCTTTACACATATATTAACATGATTAATGTATATTTATAGCCAGGAAGCTGTTTATTACCTAATTAAAGTAATTGTTAGTAGTGGATGGTAGCACAGTGGTAGCACAGTGGTAGCACAGTGGTAGCTTGCTAGACTTTGTAGCCAAAGGTCCCGAGTTTAAATCCGCCCATCAATATATATTAAATGAATTTCCTTGTTGATGATAGCTATACAACATCCATAGAAACATTACTGTCCGCATGTGATATTCTAATATGCCAACGAGATTGCACCAGGTCCTGTGGGGATTCAATCTCAGAACCAAATCTTTGTAGTCTAACAAACTAATAATCATGATGCTATGCTTCTGCTAAGCACACTCCACTGGGAGTAAACCTTTGCTGTACGCAAAGCACTGAGTATTTTGAGAAAATGTAGACCGTGATGTCAATTATGTTATAAAATCTAATGTTAAAAACATGTATATAATAGTACGCTTTGTAAATTATATTCATCAAATGACGTCTAAATGAACATTCTTCCATCTGTAATTTTTATTTTTTTATCCATCCATGCACTATCTCTCTCTCTCTCTCTCGCTCTTCTATCCTTCTTTTTGCTATCTTTTTCTGTCTGTATCTCATTTAACTATTTAGATTTATTTTCTTTCTGCTCTCTTTTTCTTTATCTCAGTTTATCTTTCTATCAGCCCCTCTCATTCCCTTTTCTCTCCACTATCTCTCTCTCTTCTCTCTCTCTTTTTCTCTCTCCCTCTCCCCCTTCTCTGTGTCTTTTCTATTCACTATTCTATTCTCTCTCTTCTCTCTCCCTTCACTATCTTTATTTCCCTTATCTCTTCCTCACTCTTATTTTCTCTCTCTTTCTCTCTCATCTCTCTCCCTACCTCTCTCTCCCCCTCTATCTCCACCCCTCTCTCTCCCTATCTCTCTCTCTCTCTCCCTTCTCTCTTTCCCTCTCCCTCCCTTCTCTCTCCCTCTCTCTCCCTCACTCTCTCCATTCCCTTTCTCTTCCTCTTTCTCCCTTCTCTCTCTCTACCTCTGAATAAAGCCCCTCAACCTCCCCACCCCCATCAATTGTATTCATCACAGTTACCACTCTGTAGGGCATTAACAATTGCCTGTAGCAGGGAGAGGGTCAACAGCCCTGAGAAGGTTGCGCTCGTATAACACACATCGTACTACACATTTTTCAATTAACTGATTTGTCAAAGGAATATCCTGCTTCACAATTGTACATACGTACTTCATAGGGAATATTGTTTGAGATAATATCCCCAGGAGTGTTTCTGATTGTTGCTGTAACGAGCAAATATTATTGGATCAATACATTTCATGTTGCTGCTCTTAAATGTACAAGATGGCTGTAATTTCTAGCAATTCCCGTTGTGTTCAACTGATTCTGCTCGAAATGAGTTTTTATGATTACTTCTTTCCTTTGATTGTATGATTTAAAAGTTAATTTGAAAGTTATATTTTGTATCACAGATATCATGGACATTGAAAAGTTTATATACAAGTAGTATTAGAATATAAATTAGAAAGTAATACTTAATCTTAATCATGTATTTATACTAAGTTTTAATTTACTGTAATATATTTAGCTTAATGCAAATCCTGGTATTATCAGCTTACAGAATGTGTTGTAATTAAGACATCTTTTTGCTTTTACTTTCTAAATAGTTTAATTATTTATAAATCTGAAGATTCAATTAACAAATTATGCAATTATTGACAGAAGTTTTGTTTTTCTGATGCGTGTTTATTGGATGGTGATACCTCTAATATACTCTGTCACAATTCAATTATATAGCAGATGGCATGAAATTAAGCAGAAGCTCCGCACAATAATCACAAGGTTGCTCTGTGGGTATTAAAGCAGACCCACTGCTCGTATATCAGGTTTACTGCCGTACTATCGACTGGAATCTCGTATGGTGTAAATTGAACTCGGGGCTCCTATGACTGTGTATAGGGATGTGACACAGTGGTTCGCGTATTGATGACAAGTAGCAACAGTTTTATGACAATCCGGTCAGCTGTACTATTGACAAGTATCTGCGAGAATTTTTACTTTCTGGTCAGCGTCAATTGCAGAATGACAAAGTATCGTCCTGCTGTTGGTGGTGTGTGTCAATGATGTATGTACACAGCACTCGGACACACGCATATAATAGACTCGCGACGATATCAGCCCTTGCGGCTTAACACCGAGAAACAATTCCCAACTGTTGACCAGGATAGAACACTCGAACCATTGTCGCCAATTAAGTGCTAGTCGTGCCGCGGTCTTGGTGTGACATGTCCGACACCTTTAAACTGACAAACGGAAGACTCCGTCGGCAGTTGGTGGAGGACGTTAGTCTGTGAGGACGTTTGTTCTGCGAGGACGTTTGTTCTCAGAGTGGTGGCATCTTCGATAACAATGGAAACACGACTCTACAACGGAGGTGCTCTCTTACGATCGAGTGGCTCGGCTTTCCTAATCTGAAATTGAAAGGGGGTGAGTAATTGATAATCTAGTATGCGTGAAAACGTTAAATTGCTGTGTATGCATGATATGATTCATCTGCGAACAAATCCATATAACCAGTGGACGTATGTATTCTTCTCACACGGGAATATTAGTTTTCATGCACCTGCATTTCCTGCGTGATCATCAGTTATATTCATGGTGACAGGTGACATATGGGGGATATGTAAATGTATTCAATGTGTGTGATATCATCTTTGGATCGATTCACATCATGATGAATGGAATTGCTGATCATGTACCGGTAGTTACTTCGAAATAGCATTTTAGGACATTTTAAAAGCATTTATATAATAATATTTTAACATTTTACTTTAGCGGAACTCAAACTTAGATTACTGTTATGCTTTTTTAATAAACACTTATAATAAGTGAAATAAAAATATATATAAAATTGTAAATTACATTAAAATTTAGGTTATTTATGCTGAGTTACTTTAACTCAGTACTAGTAGTGCTCGCAGGTTTACTGCAACATTCAGTGATTCAGATTTTGCCGGTTTCCTCCTGCTCTAAACTGGCAGGTTGTGATATAAATGAAATAAATTATATCAATTCTAAACCCCAATACAAAACAAAATGATAAAAATAACATGTTGATAACAAGCAGCATTACCGTAGTTATTAGAGTAGATAATTAATGTAATCGTTAACATTGAAATCATAAATGTGTGGAAGTAATTAAATCGGCATTCACAAAATAATGTTTATGTTTTCCACAATAAAACCCAAATTAACAAAAATAATTAAATAAGAAACAAACTAACTTAACCTCTTTGATGCTGATGACAACCAGATATGCCCTATATTACAGCTTGTGATTAATACATATAAGTAAAATATAAAATATGTTTAATTAAAGAAAAATAAATATTTTAGGTGAATGTAATTCACTGTCAAATGTCATAATATGTAAACAGAAAAACAAAATGCTTTTTTAACTATTTGAATGGTATTACTGGTATTATTGAACACGGAATGATATAAATATCCATAATACCTTTACATATCGGTCATAATCATCATATTGCCAACACCATCACGTCACAGAATAACTGTTATAGTTTATCCGCATCATACACTGCACACTCCACTGAAGTCACGCTCATTATTATTCACTGCACTCATTTTCATTTCCATAGAAACCAATCACCCTACTGAAACAGTCGTCAACAACAAATTGTTTTGAAGATTGTGACATACGCAAAACTAAAATATTATACGTAAATAGCATGAATTTGATGAAGGGAGTATGCTGATGAATTGAGTCACCACTGGTATCAACGGCAGACTAGACACATATTGTTTATTGTTGAATAGACATGGAACTGTATTTACAAGTGTAGGAGTGTGTCGTGGACGAGGGCCGGTATATACGCGAGGCCAGTGTGTACGTATAGGCGTGTAAGTTGGAGCTAGGGTGGACCTGTTGACAATATGAGGACAGGACACAGGTCGGTGGAGCAGAACGCGGGTCCTATGTTATTATCTACTCGTGTACGTGGATTTTCTTTGCTATGAGATTTCCTGTGCTTCCAGGGACATGCTTTTCTAGGATTTGTAGGTAAAGTGTGCGTACAATACCATACTTCATGTGCAGATGAATATGTGATGTTAAAGGCATCCTATCGCAGTTTGTTGACATATTTCATGGTCAAACTCATCGCAAATGGGTGAAAGATTTCCACAGTGATGTTAAACTCCATATTCACTCATGGCCAAACATATTTTTGGTATTGGGTATGGTCTACCCTTGTATATAGTGTATTGATGTATAGTTTTGCCCTGAACTATTATTGTTAAAGTACAAGGACACTTGCAAGATAAATAACCAGTAAAATTATTAATATTAGCAGTACGGAATACCAATCTATGTGTGTAGACTAGTATCAGTAATTGCTAGGTTTGGACGATGTCGTTACAGCATAATTAGTACTTTGTCCTTTTCATCTTGCTTTCGGGTATAAATCAATATGGCATTGTTAACGTCTAATGTTGCATGGTATGAAGGTTATGTTGGAACGTGTTTGATGGTTGTCAAAAGCGTGTTTAAACAACAAATTGTGACAACTACTGTTCTGTGATAGCTGCAGGCATTGGTTTACCTATTGATGTATTTTACCTATTGATGTATCAGAACTGCTACGACCATTTAACGATTTCAAATATGGCAAATTATTGAGGTCATACAGTATTGGAAAAGGAACTTGATTACAATGATAGCATTATTTTAAAATGTATATGCCTTTGTGGCATTGTGGTTAGAGCTTAGGTTTGAAGAATACTAGGTTGGTGGTCGGTGGCTATGTCAAAATATAGGATAAAAGGTGGTAGTTGTTGTTCCCCGGCTTGGGTAAATCAAAGACGGGTTGTATTGGATCAGAGTTGGTTATTAATATGTGAATGGGATACCAGTATCTATATGTTCTGTGTTTCATTGTTTTATAGTTTCAAATTTTGAAATTGTAACATTTAGGCAGCCTACCCTAAGAAATTTGAAAGTTAATGTGTGATTTGACAACCCCTTGGTACTAGCCACCCCCCTGTCAAATGTCCTGGGTCCACCACTGGTGAAAGAATCTTGAAAGTAGCTCTAATTCCTAATTTTAAAAAATAAAAAAATAATTTGATGAATATTTTGGTATTAGAATTGCTATTGTAAACAGTGTTTTTACAGTTTGTTTAGTTTGCCAGTATATGTTACTATAACTGTTTTAAACACCACTAATATAACTGTTTTACCACCACTACTATAACTGTTTTAACACCACTACTATAACTGTTTTAACACCACTACTATAACTGTTTTAACACCACTCTGTTCTACTGATAACCCTATCAATCATTGTGCTACAACAGGTAGATTCAACTCTGTCATCTGTTGCCGTTCCAGCCATTGCTTAGTACCGTACTGTGTTGTTTCACTGCATACCGTATTTACTCAGAGACCAATTATCTATGCATGGCAAAGTTTATATTGTGCAGCATGCGGTCCGCGATCAAAAATTGTATATTAAATGCAATTACTGGTATTGGGAATGTGAGTGCGTGGCAGTTGACTGCGCTGAGAATGTCGAGAGTTTTCCAGCTTGGGACGTGTACACATGACATGTCAACAGCATACTCATAGCATACTCGTAGCATACTCATAGCATTCTCACAACTGCCAACATGCAAATGGCTGCAACATGGCTGAGGTATGGTGTTCTCTTTGACTTTGTAGCATTTATATATGGTGGATTCGCAAACGTATGTGAAAATTATTTCGTCAATTTATTTTCCTTCTACTTTTTATGTGATTACCATTGTTACTAGGATTATAATTATATGTGTGTTAAATGTTTTTAAAAATACAGAGATTTTTGCCTATTCAGTGGTTAATTTGGAAAGAAATGGAATGGAATACCAGCTGATGCTCACATGTTTACTGCAACATTCAGAGCTACGAATGTTTTGGGTTTCCTCCTGCCCTAAACTGACGTGCCATGATATAAGTGAAAGAATATTGAAAGTGGATTTAAACCCCAATTTAAAACAATATTTTCTATATGATTTACTTTTTAAATATGGTAGGATGATTTCAGAGGCTGTGTTGGTCACTCTTGTTGTTGCCACTAATACTATAATTACCAAGCTATTTTGCTTGTCACGAGGAGAGATCAATAGTTGTGATCAATCCACAGTAGATATATATATAATTGCTGAGAATTCATTGGACTACATTGGACTACAAGCCAGGGATCAGTTGTTCATAGGCTGATTAAGCTAATCACATGTATAGTGGAATTTAAAACTAAAAGGATTTAAAATTAAAACCTGGAGTTGTTCAATGTACTCTCCTGTTAACCCTATTTCTGCTGGATTAGGCAGTCACTGATCTTTGTGCCCCACGTTGGGCGCCATTGTTTACAGAGGATCATGCCAATCCTGGGATTCGAACCTGAGTTGCACTCTACTGAATGAGCCAAAGGGGTAATCCTGCTGGTCGAGACTAGTAGGAGCATCTTATATCACACCCGGCTACACATGTTAAATGGTACAAGCAATCTAGAAGTGCCTGGGGCAGTTTTTCAGAGAAAATTTAATTCCTTCACAATTATTATGTCATTAATTAAATTTCTCTGGCTTACAGTGGGTGGAAAACTCTAGCAAAGCATTTGCATACAAAACATGCCAGCTTCTGTTATGCATGAACGAATATTTAAGGTAGAACTAAACCCAAATTAAACTAATAAAGATTACTATGACTGTCATAGCTTCGTAAGACTCGGATCAAGTGTCAATCACGTTCAGAATTATGATTTCCTCTAGGCTACTGCCAACGATATCATTATTCCGAAGTACCACCGGGTCCATTTCAGTGTAATACACATATACTAGTATATATCGATCTATCCTTAAAGAGGCAAGATAATCTTTACAAGAAGCCATTAATTAATTAATATTTTGAGACAGCCATCGTATCATGATACATGTGGGCTTTTTTTCTGATTTGTTTCATATTAATCTATACATATATGTATTTCCTAGTTATCTATTCTTTTTAGCTACATATGTAGTCATGACATCATATTTTTTGTATAGAGATTCCCTATATTTTTTAGCTTTTTTTTGGCTATGCTGCTAAGTTGTGTTCCTTCCATGGCAGTGTGTGGTGTACTTCAAACAGTAAAATTATCAAATTAAATAATTAGAACAGGTCACTTCATGGACATTACCTATTTTTACTTTGTCGATTCTTCATCATAGAATTTTTTAAAGATTTCTTTTCACATTTTTCTGTAGTTGGTACCGTAATATTATGTAGAAAAATAAATAAAAATAAAATATTTTTAATTAAAAGATTAAATACTCCATTCAAAAATGATCTTGTCACTTTAACAATCCAGTCCTTGCATCGCGTCCGTGCATCAGTAATCAAATTCTAGTGATATCCCGGATCATATTCATCTGAAACAGAGCACCAATGGTGTCGATAGGTCTTCTAACACGGACCTTAAGACGGAGGTCAGAGAACCGTAATCAGCTCTGATCTGCAGAGAGCGGGGAAATTGGGGTCTTGTACATGTCTCTTTCATTGCCTAGGCAACAGGTACTTCGGCCATGACAGTGTTGTAGCCTTTAATGTTACAAGGATCTGGTGATTATACCGTTCCCCTGAAGAACATTAAACGTCATTACATTAGTTAATCCTTGACATGCTTTAGCAAGTGTATGCGACTCTCTGTGTGTGTGTGTGTGTGTGTGTGTGTGTGTGTGTGTGTGTGTGTGTGTGTGTGTGTGTGTGTGTGTGTGTG
>JAUTBZ010152081.1:0-11632 GCA_032361785.1 Lepetodrilus galriftensis
AACACATGCAAACATAGGCACACAAACAAACATAGGCACACACACACACACAGGCACACACACACAAACACACACGCATGCAGAAACATCCATTATACGTCCACTCGAACCATCATGGACCTATCTATATCTTGAAAGAGAGATACCAACGCAGGTCTCAGTGTACATTACAAGAAAAAGCCTCAAAGGAAAATAATAATAATAATTCAAAATATCCTTTCCCAAATGGACATACATGTTCATCCTAGTATGTAGACTTGCTTCAAGATGTATACAGGCATTAGAATAGGATTTAAATGACAAAACATACAAGCTTTTCCCCCCATCCATAGATTACATGGACCAGTCAAGAAGAAAGTGACCAACAACCCAGAAAAAAATAAAATCCCTTATTTTTTCCACCTCCATATATTGACACTAATCCTTTCCAGCACATTGGACCGATACAACATTGACACCACCACGATGAAAAACACAAATTTCCTCAATTTCCTCCTACGTGAAAGGATATCCTACGATTCTCTTTAACTCGGTGTTCATGCATGCCTTGCTTCCTATAGCAGCACTGATAGTGGGCGGTGGTATCTTCTGGTGATATTGTGTGAAGAGGGCAGACCATGTATGTCTGTATACAGAGGTCGCACAAAGCCAGTACGTATTCACGCCCTTCAAACATAGCTTTCTGACCCCTCGTGACGATCCACGGACCAGCAACCCCAGAGATAATCATATGAATGAATGAATTCATGTTTTTACGTTGCAGCGGGAATATTTCACCCATATGCGAACGATAATGATATGAACTTGGTCTGTATCAGATTCTGATGAAGAAAAAAAAGTAAATTCTTAATAAAACTTGACACTTGAAAGCAGCTCATTCTAAATTCACTAATTCACTTATCGATTCTCAGACAACTGAACCTACTTGAGATAGCACACTTACACGTTCAAGCATAATATTTATTAATAAGATTTATAAAGTGAAATATTCCTGCTGCGATGAAAAGCACTAATTCAATCAATCAATAAATAAAAAAAGTTTTTTGAGGTGTTCCCCAAATGGAATATCCGCAGACTTCTTCACGTAAAATCTCCAGACAAAATTGCAAAGTGTGGGAGAACTTGGCTGCCGTTCCACAGAACAATCAGCGCTACGAGAATCGTACCTCAATGTTAGTGCATAGGAATTATGATTCTCGTAGCGCTACGATCATTCTGTGGAACGGGCCCCTGATCTGCAGATTTGCATACAAAGTGTGATTTTCTCCCCCTTGTCTATAAGTATAACACAGTCCCGTGCTATCTTATATCGACCATGTTTCTTTACCACCTGAAACACAGGCCCTGTCAAAGTCAATACCGCTCTCCGTAACAATTCGAGGAGAAAGTTACATAATCGATCGATTTACCTTGATATGCCGACTGTGGTGTCATTTCCCTGACATTTCTGAGTGTCGGTTTACCATTTATGTCAATACTATTAACCAAGAGCAATCACACGTCTCAAACAGTACGGATACACTTGAATTCACAAGTGAATACATTTTACTTTGAAATTATGTTACAGAAATGTCATGTTTAGCTTTATATTAATTATTTAAATCAGAATTTAAAGTGAAAGAATCTTAAAAGCAGCTCTAAACCTCAATAAAACCTCAATAATCTTTCTAAAAGCTTGTCTAATACAAAGATTATCCCCAAGATCATCATGTATATATTTATATATTAATATACATTTGAAAAGTTGTGGACAGAACATTATGAATCCATGAATACATATACAAATAAATGTATGTTCCTGTGGTAACTAAAGGGTTAAGCATAATAAATGTAATCCATACCATTAGCATTACCAAGGAGCAAGCATTTTACGAATACAATTATAAAAATAATGATATCTTGATAAATATTGCCAATTGAATCACACACGAGTATATCCACATCTTGAACATTTGTAACGTACCACAACTCAAGCACAACAGGAAGTGTTAGAACACTCATTCATCCACATGTATATATTATTAATTATGGAAATAATTGCCTACTTCCTAGTACGTTTCGTTCAGAGGTTTAATAATACCATAAGCATAAACTTCCCTCTACATGTTTTATCAGCGTTATGGAAGGATGGAATATGTTTTCAGGCAAACGGCAGCACATCAGCTTAATTGAAACTGCACCAAATAGAGTTAATTGGCCTTTAAATTAAATTAAATTATAAAACATATACATCATTTTTTTAAAAAGAAGTAATATATAGCTCAATTTATGATTAACATTTTAAAATTATTTTTTGCGTGTGCTCACATTTAAAAAATGTCAATTCACAGAATTTTGATATAATAGGCCTAAGTTAGAAATATGAATTTTAGACATTGAACTTATTGTGAAGTACATGCAGTAATTAAGCTAATGAATAAGCTATATTGTGATATATTGAGATAACAATACTAACAATTTCTGATACACTGTGTGATATATCTTTTCGAGTTTCTTTAAATGTTACAAATATAACACTGCCTGAAGGTTGTCAAACATAATGTTGAGGTCATCTCGTCGAGGTCGTCTCGCATTGAGGTCATCTCGTGACACTCAGAACACTATGCTGACATTTAACTTCTTTTCTTCCAGACATTTAACATGTTTAACGAAAACCTTCCCAGGTTTCTATGTTCCCGCTATTTTCCTTTTCAGCACAATCAGCAGAATCTAACCAGTCAATTATTCGATATAGACAAGCCTATATTTACCAATCCTCACCCCCATATTATCATGGCAATAAAACATAGAAAGTAGTCTTTCTTTAGGAACTCTTTTATCTAGTAAGTATAATAATAACCTTGCCCCTAGTCAACTTCTACAAACCGTGGGGGTCAACTTCTACAAAACGTGGGGATTATAAGGTTGAAGGTCAGATGACACCTTTCCATTGTGGTTTGGGAGGGGGGAGGGAGGGGGAAGGAGGAAGCAGGTAGGGGGAGATGTCCCGGTTATCATTTAAGGCGGGGCAAGGTAGGGGCTAACGGTGGAAGTCAAGTCGACAGACGGGAAATGGATGCTTTTTATCTGTATGTATTCGGCTTGATGGTGTTTATTTAGTGATAGAATACTATGTACACGAATCACGCACCTTCTTGCGGGTTCAGTGTTTACTCAGACAACACTATAGTTTTTTTCCCTCAATGCTTTGAACATACCTCGAACACCTGAACATTGTGTTCTAGATCGCCTGATTGGATTAAAAAGGCAACCGGTTGGTTTACCTGTAGATATACCTTTCTGCTTTTAGGATGATGGGAGGGTTTCGTTGGATTTGTTTGGAGTTTCGGGTTTCTATTTTAATCTTATTTTCCACAGGATGTGAGCAGTGCTGCAGGGGTCTGTTTATGGTGGGATGAGAACCCACAACAACCTTGTGTTACAGTGAGGCCCGTGAGACAGTACGCAGTACAGATAAACCAAGGACAAGATAATTACTCACTATGTAGACATACATTGCATTCCCTGCTAGTATGTGTGACCGAATGCTAAATCAGCAACACTGGACGCGGCCGTTAGACCCTAAATACCATCACAGAATGACTGAGACTGCGCACTGATAGTTCTGAAGATAATTTTCCATTATAAACAATTATATAATTAAATGCAAAACTCGACACAACACAGATGTAAATAATTGTCATGAATCATCCCAAATTGGCTGCCGTGAATCAACATTTATAATCAAATCCATACATATTTATACATTTGCCTTGAAAATCTAGAGTTAAATGTTTTAAAGCTAAAATCCAAATGTTTAAGGAGCAGCCATTCTTCAGGTATAGAAACATGATAAATGTAACATCGCAAATTTCAAATATCTAAATGAACGAATGGATGTTATTTGCATTGAAATCTGATACAGGCAACAACAGATGAAATTAAAAGAACCGTGCTGTGCATAATTCAGCATTTCATTTTTTTTAAATGGATAAAATATTGCAAAATAGTTAATCAAATATTACACATTAATTTAACCCTCTCCCTGCTTTTTATGGCATCTCTGGTTGCCTCCAGCATGGAGAGAGTTAAACAATCACCAGTCAGTCACAAGGTATGTGTACAGTGTAACCATGGCAACTTGAGGTCAACGGCTAAATCTAATTAATGACCTCATCCATACCATACCCATCAATTATACCTACATTAACGTGACAAAGTTTTCTAACCGCAAGTCTTCAACTCATACATAAATTACACAATTCTGATTTCGGAAGAATTTGCAAGAACCTTTGATGTGTTCTTGGTAACCATGGAAACGTAATTATCTCGGCGCATATTCCAAAGTCAATTTGAAGAGACGCAATCTACAAAGTTATTAGCATTACTTGTATACCTGGCAATAATTACCAGACTGATGAGAAAGACGCGCATGTGTTCATTGAATACGTTCATATCTGATTATATCAGGCCCTGAGATTACGAAGTTTTGTTTAATATGCTCAACTTAAAGTTTTGTTCACAAATCCCAAATAAAATTTGAGCTTAAGCGTGAAAGCGTACTCAAAACGTTTTTCAATCTTGGGGCCAGATCGTGTTCTGATTATGATTTTATTAGTTTTAAAAGTCTTCGACTCTTTGGCCCTTTCATCTTTTCTATTTATACATAATTACACCCAGACCAGTTCCAGTTGACAACTGTATAAACATTGCTAATGCTACGGGAGAGATGAATAACAAACCAGTTACCTTGACAGTGATGGTTATTTTTTTTCTATTACACATTGGGATAGACGATTTACAGAATGAGTTCGTCATCTTTCAAGACCAGAAAAAAAAAAGAGAAAAAAAACAACAACAAAATATCGGCAAGATCGCAACCTCCTTCCAGATGGACCATATGTCACCGACAATTCATCACCTGTCCCAGCGCTACTTTAGTACTTACATTCCTCCTCCCATGCTATCTCTTCGTAGTCGGCCATTTGTAATGGCTGGTCCTCGCTGGGAGCTTTCATCGTCTCATCTCCTTCCTCCCCGCTATCCGATTCCTCCGGATCCAATGTCTCGGAACCGACCTCCGTATCCATTTCCAGAACTCGCGACACCGATAACAGAATCCTCGACACACAGGTATACGTATCCACAAACTTTCCAGGGCCACCCCAGGTAGAAAACTCTCTTGTGCCACACTAACTCCAGAACCCTTTCGCTGGCTTGTCCTCCGCCTCCTCCTCCCCCCTCCTAGTATACACTTCTCTACAGGTGCCAAAAGAAAATGTAAGATGCACGAAAGCGCGAGAGAGAGGGTAAGAATGAGAGGGAGAAATCTGTAATCTCCTGGTATGATAACAAGCTGGAAAGAGCCAGCCAGTGAAATCGTAGCACTGTCTTAAAGCACAAGGTTAACACATGGGTTCTGATTGTGGCACATTTTGGAAGAGGAAGCCCGTAAGGCCGCAGAGTGCCATGATGATATCGCCGGTGCTTTGGGACGAAGTTTCGGGATGGTGTGGGTGTTCGTTGTTGTCTCTCTGAGACTATGGATAGTCTATAACTCCACCGGTGTCTCTCGGCATCCAGTACAGAGTGAATGAGCATAGAGAGGGACGGATAGATGGTTGGGGAGGCTCGCAACCCGAGACAAGCAACAACATCTGCTAAGAACATTCATACCTGCTGGCAGGCGAGGGCTGGGGGGATGCCTCGATTCCCTGAGCACTCTCGATTTCTCAATGACTGCAACACTGATAAAACTTCAAACAGGCTTGAAGAGAGGTTTGGATAAGATGTGGGGCATTTTGTTTCACACCTGGTTAGAACAATCAGATTGCGTTGCCAATAATTTGATTTTAATGACAATTTAACACTTTCGTCTACTATGTGTACAGGTACCATGAAATTGTATAAAATTTATAATGGTCATAATTTTAGGTTAAATAATCATGTACCAACAATATTTGTAACCAACGTTCTAAGAATGCTGCCAATTGTCAAACTGATTCCTACGTGAATTATCGCCTTCTGCATGACCGTCTTCGAAGAACTATTTTGAAACAAATCATTCTGTAAACAAAACTCTGTGAGAAAGTTTCCAGTGATAGCAATCATGGCGCCTCTGCCAAGAAGGAAACTGCCGCTAGACCGAATAAAGAACATGAAGAAAGTGAACTTGATGCCAGGTATAGCAGTGAGTAAAATACCGCCCGACTCTCAACATGCTCAACAACCTGTATAATAGATCAACATTATTTATATCCCCACGATCTTTGAGCGCCATTCGGTGCTGCACATTACATTACAACCCATCCATGGTTACATTACAACCCATCCATGGTTACATTACAACTCATCAATGGTTACATTACAACCCATCCATGGTTACATTACAATCCACCCATTATTACATTACAACCCATCCATGGTTACATTACAACCCATCCATGGTTACATTACAACTCATCGATGGTTATATTACAACCCATCCATGGTTACATTACAACTCATCAATGGTTACATTACAACCCACCCATGGTTACATTACAACCAATCCATGGCAATTACAACCCATCCATGGTTACATTACAACCAATCCATGGCAATTACAACCCATCCATGGTTACATTACAACTCATCAATGGTCACATTACAACCCATCCATGGTTACAACCAATCCATGGTTATATTGCAATCCACCTATTATTACATTACAACCAATCCATGGCAATTACAACCCGTCCATGGTTATATTACAACCCATCCATGGTTACATTACAATCTATCCATTATTACATTACAACCCATCCATGGCAATTTCAACCCATCCATGGTTACATTACAACTTATCAATGGTTATATTACAACCCATCCATAGTTACATTACAACCAATCCATGGTTACATTACAATGAAACCAGGGCAAACATGTACCATATATCATAAGGACACATATCATATGTATATTTATATTGTGCCAGATCCATGCTCAAAAGCTTGCAATGGATCAATGTGCACTCATTTCACTGCTCAACTCCCTGGGGAGTATACATAAAACATCTTTAATATCTCTTCTTAAGTTGGTCACGTAAAGAGGAAACTTTGTAACTATGGAGCCTCTGATCAGTAACACGTTATTTCCTGTCAAAGGCTTTAACCAGACACCTCAATCACCAGCCACCACTACCAGTGAAATGAACAACTTCTGAAGTGCAATGTACAAGCTAAAAACATGTGTCCACCTTGCTCTAGACCATGTCTACATGCTGTACACACACCTGCCAGACCTGATATGTACGACCAGCCGTCTGATCACAACATCTGAAGGACCATCAAGGACATATAAAGGACATCGCTTCTTGTCATTAAAATGTGGAGACGTGTCATGACGTCACATGGCAGAGTTCTTCGTTGAAGGGGGCCTTTGATGGTGGAGCATGTTCAAGTTAATAAAAATCTTATGTTTCTTTTTGAAGTCATGATTTTCATGTTCCAGAATGTTTAATTTTGTTTCCAAGGTTGCAGGGATATCATGGTTATGCATTCCTAATCGCTGAGAATGAATGAAAAAAGTATAATTTTAATTACATTCGTTTAAGCATGTTTAGATTATTTGGTCTTCCAATATGTACAAGCTCATACTGAATGCTAAAAGCAATTTGTTTATCTCTATGCTTCAGAACAGAAAACATAGTCTATGGTTTATGTTTGTCTAGTAAATGGTCATACAGGTGCGATTATATTTTCCGCTTCAATATGTACAAAGCAAGTTTATGAAGCATAGAAAGACTATTGAAATATGATGTTTCCATAACCACAATATAACCATTAAACCTATTATTCTGAAGATGTCATGTGAACCATTTAGTTTCACTGTGTATTACTAGAATATGTACACAAAACATATATATATGTTGATATTCTTATACGTTCTTTCTAATCCTATTCTTGTATCCATGCTGTGAAAATAAAAGCTTTACATGAAATAAAAACGTCTAGATCTATAATCAGTTTTCTAACAAAAATGGATGGATGGATAAATCAAGTATAATTAGTCTCAGATTGTAATTAGTTTGTCCATTATACAGGTCTATTAACTTATTATAGTATGCCTTTAAAGAACTGACATTCTTCCCAATCTTGCACAGTAATAAATAAATCTAGATTTGAATACTGTAAATCACAAAATTAATGCGTCACTAATTTAATGCGACCTCTAGATTTTAGATGCAAATGCGATACCAATAAAATGCGAACGGCCATGTCTCCATACAATTTTTTCCCCTGGTTTTACCTTTAATGCGCAGCAATTAAATGCGATGGTCACATTTTTGGCATTAGTATTATGCTCGCATTAATTTCATGATTTACAGTATTTATTGGCATCATTCAGACTCTGACGAGACCCTGTCGTATTATCTCTCCTCAGCGTGGTCTCTACCTGCTGAAAACACAGCCTGCATTTCACAAAAGGGTTGCAGATAAAACATATTTATTGACCAAAAACGACATGGCCCTGGGCAAAAGCAATGCGTCTTATGATAAGTAGCCGTCCTAAGGTATGGACAACTCAGAGTGTATGCCATGCTGTTTGTTATAACAGGAAATGATTTAACCTTGATTTACTACTTGTACAACCCCTTCGTGAAATGCAGACCCAGTCATTATATCTACATGAACGACCGCAAAGAACTGATAGTTATGCACGAGGACTTTGTGAGCTTAAATACATCAATGGGATGTGTTCGACGCCACTGGCGCATGACGACAGATTTTTCAGGACTACACTGCGTCTACAGTTTGAAACAGGGAGGTGTGTTACATGCTGACAGTCAACCGATACCAGCCGATACGACATCACTAAGATACCTCGGGGGAACATTGAAAGGGAAGTTTTTAAAACGATGAATGTGGGGAAAGAAATTAAGATGTTTTTACTTCTTCTAATCAATTTGATATCCTTTGAAATTTATGCAGCACCTAAACACCAATGTACATAATACAGTACTCTGCCTATCTAGTCGCAAGATGGTGCAGGTTTTATGTCATCCTTTGTAAGCATTGTTGATGATGTTACTACGAAATGCATTCTTTGACCTGACTTTCAGATTGCCATCAGCATATCACTTTCCACAGAAGCATAAATAATTCAAATCTAATGTTGTTATAATATTTTTTTAAATAAGAATTTAAAAGGATCCCTCTTCTCCTGTGTAAATGAATAATGAATCTAATCTATCATGAAGTCTATAATTATTGTAGCAATAAAAGTGGTTCATGCAACCAAGACTTTGCCTAACAATCAATTGTACAATTTGTAGCTAGAACTGTTCTGTGCAACGTTCTCCAGATCGCTGTCTATAAGAATCTCACAGTCTACTGCATACAGTACTTCAAAGCCAATGTGTTAATGCTGAAATCATGATCTGCATACCATGCTGCACATCAGAACCCCATGCACCAGCTACATCAATGGCCACCATGATGCAGAGGCAGTTACCATGACAGCATGATGCAGAGGCAGTTACCATGGCAGCATGATGCAGAGGCAGTTACCATGGCAGCATGATGCAGAGAAGCAGCAGAGACAAGGGTACCTGAGGTTAAGACTCGGAAGTTGTTGAGATTTACTAAATTGGGGTTTATATCCACTTTCAAGAATTTTTCACATGTATCATGGCTAGCATGTTTGGCTTGTATTAGGCCCGATATCCAACAGCTGGTGGTGCTAGGAATATTCTTCCGCAGTTAAAAAAACAAACCAGGGGAACGACAAGTACACGCTTTTAACATATTTTGGTATATTGTAGCAGAGACTCTAACCATGTGCCTCAACCTACCACTCTCTGGGCTGATGCTCCAACCACCAACACCACAGAGCCACTCACAAGCAGGACAACAACAAGTGCCATCATTTAACGTCTTTTGGTATGACACAGATGAGACTCGAACCCAAACCATGTGCCTGGACCTACTGCTCTCTGAGCCAATGCTCTAACCACTGCACCAGGGAGGCACTCAGTCCAAGAGTACCATCTTTTAATGTCTTTTGGTATGACAAGACCAAAGATCGAACCTAAACCATGTGCCTGGACCTACTGTTCTCTGGGCCAATGCTCTAACCAATGCACCAGGGAGGCACTCGCTCCAAGAGTACCATCTTTTAACATCTTTTGGCATGACACAGATGGTCCTCAAATCCGAATCATGTGCCTGGTGTGTGAGTGAACATGGAAGATTTAAATGTATTTTGGCATGACAAGAACAGGGCTCGAACCACATGTCTCGACCTACAGCTCTGTGGGCCGATGCTCTAACCATTGCACCATGGAGACAGTGTGAGGTCGGCGAGGATCCAGGTGTCAAGTGGCGATACATCACAGAGTACTCAGCAGGTACAAGGTCTGTATTGGATAAAATAACACCGAGGAATGCCTGCTCTTGCAACCAGCACAATGCAGAGCAGGGGGCATCACCAGCCTGAAGGTTGCGCATGTAACTCCCAGTTTCTTCAGGGATCTGTTGCTCAGGCTATCATTTCTCTACCATATGAAACCATAGTGTTATCGAAAGTGCACGATTCCCGTGTATTAGAGATGGCTACGGTAATCCTTATGAGAGCTTCGAGAAACGATACCCAGAACAGTTGTAGCTACAATGGAGGGTAAGTCAAATTTTAGGGACCTGCTACAAATGTAACTCTGGTTGTTCAAATCGCTATAGACGGGGCCCTGAGCTTCTTTTCCTCTAATTGCAGAGAGTTCTTTAATTTCTTACTTTTGTATGACAGTCAACATGGTCAGTGGTGCCAAATAAGAGAAGCTACGTACAATGTCAAAAAACTATTTAAGAGTTATGCTCACACTCAAAATTGTATTGAATCATGTATCTGCACATGTAATATTACATCCAACAGTTTGATTGAATAAAATGACATTGTCCCTTTAAGAACTGTAGCATTCATATCTATGATTACACAGGCATATAAATCAAACACTAACAGAGATACATTGTGGGACAGGGATAAAGAAAATCACAGTGTACACAAGTAGAATCAAGAGGTAAGATATTAAAGGCACACTCCCAAACTTCATGTTCAAACCAAAAATAGCCAACATTTTTTTACTTCTATTTCAGTAACATAATAAAATCGTGATGGACAAAACCTACACGGAAATCAAGAGATCAAATCTAAAAAATATAATCACAAAGTCTCTGAAAAACAACGAGACCATTGTGCATTCTAACAGTATACAGATGCCATTACAAGGTGATCGCATTCCACGTTGTTATCAAATACCTATCAAAGTCAGACTATAACTATATATGTATTTCCACCCTGAGGTTAGTGGGTAACTGAAGCACTTCGCTACTCGGGGTGTAATCTCGCTCTGTGTTGGGGTGTATCCTGGAGGCGTACATATTCCTGAGGTGGAGGTGGAGGTGGAGGTGAAGCACCTCCAGTGAGTGTAGTGTGACCGTCCCGGGACAAGAGTCTGTCTGTTGCTGAGACATCCAACACTCGGGGATAAGCATCAGTGTTGACACACTCCAGGGGCGAGAAGACCACCGTGTCAAAGGAGATCATTTGTGATTTATTTGATTAAAAAGTATGATGGAGTTTGGTGTAGTTGAAAAGGTGTTGGGGGCATGAGGGT
>JAUTBZ010152092.1:0-11632 GCA_032361785.1 Lepetodrilus galriftensis
AATTGGTGACGCATTTATATCTAAAATCGAGAGGACGCATTAAATTAGTGACGCATTAATTTCATGATTTACAGTATTGACTGCAGCACTTAACACCAGCATCTCGGATATATGAGTGTACAACCGGTAATGAAGCAAGATATAGCCTTAAGCTTTTACTTTGTCAAAGATTTCATCGATTTGCTGGTGTTCACTTAACAATTCAATAAGATGGTGTAAAACAGTTGTCTTCACGATGTATTGAAGCATATGTATCCACTTTAAACTTCTAAGTGAACAAATCTTCATATTTGAGATCAATTTGGTTCTTCCTACATCTTAAATTAAAAATGACAGTTTTATTCAGCTGAATTAGATCAATTTTAAATTTCACCAAATAGTTAATTTAAACGATTAAATAGAGGAATTAATGCAATACTATATGATACACTATTGTCATTAACATTGTTACTGCTCATAAAGGAAGGAATTGTGTGTCATTCATAAAGGTAGTATTGAGACACATCTAAGTGACAAAGTAAGAAATGGTATCAGTATCATTGCTATCAATCTATGGAGATAATAAAGTATTGATTTCTGTTGGTACCAATGAGCTGAGATTAATATTCACAGATATTGGTATACAGCAACAATTACCATGGAGACGAGATACTTGGAAACTTGTAATGCAGAACGGACATGTTATCTTGCAATAGTATACACTAACATATAATATAATAAATGCTATATGAATACGGGAATTGGAAATAATATCAGGCAAACCTGTATCAACTCTTGCATGTTGGAAGTAAATGGGTGTAATACAATGATAAAAAGATCCATCGATCAACAGTCAACGGCTTTACAAGACAAGCAGTAAATAGGATATTTCTGCAATATTGACTTATATTTTCAGAGCCAGCGACAATCGTGACTGATAAACATTACCGAGACCTGGTACTGGCACATCTTCATTTCATCTCGTCAGTCTGGGCGCCCAAGTAATGCCCACGAGGAACACAATCATTATCTTAAATCATTTTCCTTAGCAAATCACTTTCTTTGGCAATCAAGCATTACAAATAATTGAATGGAATCAACAAACATATTATGTACCAATGTAATTTACCACTGATAAACGACACAATCTTGGTACAGTGCTCCCTCGGTATAACGCTGAAGTTGGGGTCCATCACATGCCACCCGCGTTATAATAACTGCGTTATATCAACGAATATAATTGGAGAAAAAAAAAGAAAAAGGGGTCCACGTTGGACCCCGCGTTGTATCCGAATCCGCGGTGCATCGAAGGGCGTTATATCGAGGGAGCACTGTATGTACTTTACCGCTGATCAAGAACATAACCGTGGCAAGTTTAACATTTGATGTCAAACATGGAAATAAGATTTTGTAACTGAAGCTACTCCATGCTACAGTTACAAAATCTTAGCACAAATGTTCTCGGGGCATATTTGCCACAATAGTGTCCCTGAACCCAAGATGACCGATATTTTACAGTTTTTTCACAATAGTACTTTGTAGAAGACGGTAGTGAACAAACAGACTTGAAGGATTCTTCACGTATGATCTCATTTCCACTGAGAATGATCTGATCATTGGCACGCAGGACAGAAATAAATCATCACGTCATTATCTGGATGACAAAGATACCATGACAGTTCAGTGTAGCAAGTTCAGCATTACATAATTACCATCATGAATGGCAAATGTTCACAAATATAGCAAAATAAATTAAATTTCTTTATGCTTGGCGGTAGTTTATAAACAGAACTGTGTCATATTGTGAAACATCTAGAAACAATAGGGTTAAATAAATTATTTAACTAGAAACAAAACAAAAACAAAATTAACAATAATGTTTTAACTTTAGTTGGATCTGGTTGAGCAATTATAGACGTAATAGATATGTGTACTACTGTCGGTGACTGATACCGTTTCCAGAAATATCACTGGTAATTGGCTGAGAGATAAACATCTAGCCCTGAGGACGTGAAGTATTAGTTCTTACGCAATGTAACCTAAGTGTTCTTCTTATATAATGGGGCCATATTCTTGGTGGCTTTGAATAGCATCAGGTAACGGCAAGGAATGTTCGTTCTTTGTACGTTCTCTCACCTTTCCTAATCACTGCTAGGATCACTACTTAATGAGGTCCACGTGAATACATTGAACAATGAAATAGTGTTTCAGTTTTCTAGCATTGGACAATATGTTAAGACTAATAAAAGTGTGTGTATATTCCTACTGATTGGCATTATATGAATGAAGCCACGAAAGAACTTTATCCTTTTCTCCACAAATCTAGACTTGGTCAACTCTTTGGGTGAGAACAATTATGGTCTCGGTCACAGCAACAATGTTACCCGTATGTGTATAAAAATATATTGTTTAGATTATGCCCTTTCAGAAAGTTCATGGCAAACTGTTCATGATTGCCATGTTCAATTCTGCAACGTGCATTGTCATTTATTATACCTCATATGCCGAGGTTCTCAGCCTGAGTGAATAAAGGTTCTGTTCTGTGACAGGAATGTTCAAAAGAAATTAACTGAAACAATGAGTAACAGTATCAATAAACTGAAACAATGAGTAACAGTATCAATTAACTGAAACAATGAGTAACAGTATCAATAAACTGAAACAATGAGTAACAGTATCAATAAACTGAAACAATGAGTAACAATGAGTAACAGTATCAATAAAAGTTAAGAATCTCATCAATGAGAACTATTTCATTAAAGAAATCTGCCATTAACGTTTTCCACATAGTTCTCAAGTACTTTTATAACACAGTATCACAAGCAATCAATGCCCAGCAAGAAAAGCAATACTGCCTGTCATTCTATCACTTGGTAGTATGCTCATAAAAAACACTAATCATGTAAATCATTGCATAGGCCTATAGTATTCACAGCTATAAATAGCCCTCACTCTATTGTGTATATTGAGCCTAACGTACTATAAATAGGTTATCCGAGATCCTGCAGTCAACAGATGTACTACAAAACAGCCGATCGCCACAGTGGGATCAAAACACCCTCAAGGACGTTCAGGACTGCAGTGCTATGTCCTGCAGTCCCGTAGTTGTTTTTGTAGGACGACTTTCAGCAATATATGTAGGTAGTGTAAATAGAAGTAGCATTAGCTCATCGACAAAAATACCACAACCTATTCTGTGAGAAGGAGATTTTGTCTTAACATCCATTTTACAAAATTACTCAATCATTTGGTTATAGTGGGAGAGGAGCCTGACACAATCATGCAAGACTATCAAGCCATGACCTGAGGCTGTTTACTGCATACCCTGTCTATAAACTATTCAGTAGGATGGACACGTTGCATCCATATCAATGACACCTGTGAAACTGATCTCCGCAACAGAAAACATACCAGGCTATAGTCCAACTTGAACCTACAACCTGTAAACATACACCTTGTAAACAATATGTTATATGCAGAGAATACAAGAGAGCAATACTGTGTGTAGAAACTTTCGTACTAATAGGTGACATTTCTTAAGTAATCTATTGAGAATATCTTCAGCTAACTGCATAAAACATTTGAAAATGTCAAAACATGAATGGATCACACAAAATTCAAGCAATGCAAAATGAACAATTTCCTGGATATTTTATTGCCCCTTCCATCAGTATACAGTACAAGAGAATAAGATGAAGCTGTCCCCATTATTATATGCCTTCAATTGTTAAATGGTTAAATACGACTCATTGTAGTCAGACTGTATTTCTATTCTGGATATATTAATAGTCCCCCATCTTAACTAATAATAAAATTATCCAAAAAAAATACAGATGTTATTATTTATGTAATAATAACTAAACATAGATTCTGGTAATATAATTTCCACTATTATACAACACTAGAAAATGTCCATGTATGAAGCATTTAAGTGCATTATATGTATCACATACAGCCTGTGAATTAAATAATAAAATTAATGTACATCATCATGTGGAAAGATGGAAATAAGATGAATAATAATAATAACCAATACATCTGGAATAATAAATGCTGTTTTTCGGAGTGAAACCGTATTAAATCTGGCATACCATGTACCCGATATCAATTAACCCTCTCAGTGCTGGATTAGGCACAAGCACTGCTTTTTAGTGCATCTCTGATTGCCTTCAGCAGGGAGATAGTTAACCGTATACAAATCTACGTACAATGTTAATATTTTACACAACACCAACTAACATTTTATGAATGCTTCCTAAAGTGATCATTTAAAAAATAGTGAAGTTCAATGCATTTACTAAAACGTCTCCAAATGTAAAATGTCGACTGCACTTGCATTGTTATTTTAATAGCCTCCCACACAATAACCAGATACTATCAAACAAATGTCAAATAGCCACGCGATAACCAGATCAGTTCAAACAGGTTTTAAATTGTAACACGTTTCTTCGGTCTATAATTGAATTTTAACCAATAAAATGTCATGGCTATTGTGTGGAATAACCTTTATAAGAATGTTGTCTATTTCTGACTGATAATTAAATATTTAGTCTTCATAACACTTTCTTCGATTCTTGAACACTGGTCATGAAAATATAGGTGACCATAAATTCTATTAATATTTCAGTTATTTATATTGCGGTCGTTTTGCAGAAAAAGTTAAAAGAAATATAGAGTTGTCAAATTCGTAATGCCTCAAAGGCATTCAGATTATTGATGTTTTCACACAAAGCCACCTACGCTTTCTTCCGTTTTTCATCTTTTACCAGTCCTAAAATACTGTCCAACTAAAGAAAAAATTAAATTAAGATTTTACAAAGTATTTACAAAATATTTACAAAGTATTTACAATGCTAAGCTACAGAGCTCAACTAGTTTCAGGAACACATTCCTGTCAATGAAGGTGAGATAGAGCCAGAAAGGTGAGAGAGCCAGGAAGGTGAGAGAGCCAGGAAGGTGAGATAAGAGCCAGAAAGGTGAGATAGAGCCAGAAAGGCGAGATAGAGCCAGGAAGGTGAGATAGAGCCAGAAGCTGTAATTACGGATATGTTGATAGATAAGTCAATCTGTTCTGCCTAATCCAGTTACTGAATGCTCGGGATCCTCGAATCAGGAATTCAATGTTCAGCTGACAATCTACCAGGGGCAGCTTTCACAATTTCAATATTTGCCTTATGATGCCAAAAAGTAATTTAATAAACAGAATTCTATACACACTGAATATTCACACTGAATTACCTATAAATGTCAATTGAGATTTGTGGAAAAAGATGAAACCATAAAAATACATCACAGCATTTAAAAGCATAGTTACGTAAGCAGTAAATCAACATTACCGAGCTTCAGATAATTTAAAGAAGACCTTCAATACCCTTGCAAGTGCAATTCTGTATGGTTTTGTGCACTTTCGTTTTAATATAGAAAATGTCAAACTTGAACCAGATTCACATGCTCAACTAATGTAAAGTAGATGGGGTTTTTTCTCACACATTTACATAACATGAAAATAATCCATGAATTGTTTGACACTACAGCTCCTACAAATATTGGATCCATTACTTGTTGTTATTGTTCATCCGTTATTGTAGACAGAAATCAATGGCAGAGATTGTAATTAATTAATTAGTGGACTTACTACTTGCTTAGTCTGGTTATGATTGCTGGGTGTTGACATTTTACCTCAGCTCTTCACCTGGTGCATCCTACCCAGCTCATTTACGTCCATTGATCATAAATACTACAATGTCGTTGAGTGCATCACCTACCCATACTTTGTGACGTTACCTTGCAGTGGTTACTGACAATTCCAAAGTACAACCATGTTACATGTAACCGTAATAATAATAATAATAAAATAATGATAATAATAATCATAATCATAATAATAATAATTTGCTGCATATGGGTTAATATTTCTGCTGCGACTTAAAGCACCAATTCATAAATTTAATAATAATAACGTGCAGTAATAATAATCCACTCATAAGCTCATAGTGGTACATGTATAATTATTACACTGTAGTAATAATAATAATAATAATAATAATAATAAGCATTAGCGAGTTATTGTTTTACGTCACAGTGGGAATATTTCACCCATAATGTTTAGTCAATTATGATCATGAAGTAGTTTTATATTTTTGGAATATATATTTGTATTTGTTGTTACTTTGTTACTGGTAAATGCTGCATAGCTAATATACTTTAAAAATAATAGGTTGTTAATTTTGAATATATTCATAATATTTTGTATAAAAGGAGTCACACATTGAAACTATAGTTTGACCAATAGAATACATTCTCAGTTTTATTCTCAAGAGTCTGGTCAAGGATGAGGTCAGGGGTCAGAATGAGAGGTCTGCTAATGTTAATAGCAACACAAACGAACCAGAGATAAATGAATTACAGTCCGACAAGATAAATATGGTCGTCATGTCCATAAATTGGAACCACCCATTGCAATCATCCATTGGAGCCTCAAGGGAGACAATCACATAGCTCATAACGGGCAGCGATATTCCATTTCAAATACAGTTCACTGACTAGTCGACAGTCCATTTGTGTCGATGACTTTCCAGGTACTGTTCACCCAACAGATAATGTGCATGCTAGACACTCCCTTTAAGCAAATGACTACTAAAATGCATGGTAAATGGTCGAAAATAATGCAAGACTTTATACTACAAAGTGAAAATTAAGTCATAATTTAGTCTCTCGAGTCATTTTGACTCTTAATTTTCAAGCCTAGAGCATTAGGCTGATCAGATTAGTCTGATCGCTCTGTACATCAAAGAGAAGTCATTAGCATTTACATCATACACAGCTTTTTATTCTACAAAATATGCAGGTGAAACCAAGAAAAAATTATAAACTATTTATGGGTAGTTGTTGGGCCAATCATCTGAAAGCAGCAGCAGTTTGTTACGTCCGAATAGACCCATAGATTACATAGATACATGAGATGCCTTAATAGAAGTAGGCTTTTCAGAATTATTATATTTATAGGTGCATAAAACTGAAAGGAATATTGTTATAATTTATATAATTACAATGAAAACATCATTGCATGACACTCTCAAATACATTTCAAAACCACAAGGAAAGTAAGGCAAGGTAATTAGAAAATACAACTCTTTCTTTTTGTCTTCTCTATCATAGGTAGCTATCTAAGCTGAATGGCATTTAGAATCCAATGTATTAAAATCTGCAAACAATTGTAACTTCATAAAGGTGGAACAATTACAATGGCCACCGCTGTCCAGCTGTAGTTATCTGCCCCTGCCTCCGGTCAACAACCGCTGCGATGTCACTCAAATCTATTTATTGCTAATTAATAAAAACTATTTTTTAAATAAACAAATAATCGAATGTAGTTTCAGAAGATATATTGCACTTACATAGTATGAGCAAGACATGCTCCAATACCTATGCTGTTGTTCATGTTGTCGTAGCTATTGGTATAACACTTCATGTTGTCACAGCTATTGGTATAACACTAAGATAAATCAATCCTCAGTCAGCCATACAGTTCAGCAATGAAAGCCGTATTCTTCAGCATTGATACCATCTTGATTCAATTTAGTTGTGAAATGCTGTTATTGTGTGTTAATCAATATGTCTCAATAGTTACAGTATCATTTGAATTGATTAGTTTGTTAAATGTGGACTCTGTTTTAAGATGTCACTGTTTGAACATGTTGATTTAACTTATACTTATACTTACGGTATCATGATGTGATAAGTTATAGATTTTATGCTTTCAATGTTTCATTATTGCAATTCTAGATTTTGTCACATTATACATTACTATCTTCATTAATAGTACATGTACTTTTACTCCACATGTAAAAGGACACCAACTGTACATAAAAGAAACTTGTCCAAATGTTTTCATAAATGTATTTTTTATTTCAGGTAACCATTTCCGTGATGAATTAACCATAAGCAGATGACATAAAGCCTTAACCCTGTCCCTGCTAGATTAGGCACAGACACAGCTCTTTGCAGAATTTCAGCTTGCCTCCAGCATGGAGAGTGTCAAAGTGCAACTCTGGTTGCCTTCAACATGAAGTCTCCAACTATCTGCAGGTTCAACTTCCAACTGCACTTTGCTCCAACATGGCAGCAGGTAAATAGATGACCATGTGGCAGAAACCTATCCTTATTTGTTATTTTTGTGAAGCCAACAACTCGTTTCATTCAAGATTTATGTTGTCTTAACATCTACCTGTCAACATACAGTCTTGAATTGCATTTACCTCAGCATACAATCTCCCACATACTTCCTTCTACTGTCAAAACAAGATTTCATTACAAAAACTGGGTTGCAACCCACTGCATATGCAAACATTGTACATATTGTGAATCGCTAGTTGAATTGTGTCCTTGATGGGTGTCCTTGGTGGGTGTCCTTGATGCATGTTAAAGGTGTTCCTGATTGGTCCTCGTGGCCATTACAGTAATGTCTTCCTTATAGTCTGCGGAAGCTAATCAGGGTTAGAAGTTAGTGCACAAAATTACAACTTTGAACACGCCAACGGCTAGAAAGTCAAATAAGAAGAGCGATTTCTCTGAAAAGATACTTGCCCATAACAAAAGAAGGTCGCCACGGGCGCCGGGCGAGTGGGAACTTCTAACCCTGGCTAATGTTCACGAAAGTTTACAAAATCTTTAAGGAGGAATAAGAGTGTCGCTTATTATCAAAGCAGGAATCTTTCATCCATAGATACAGAACAACTTGTATAACTGCCAACCAATGATACAGGATAGATGGCACCAAATTGTTAAATAGCTCAGTACAATCTCCTCCAATAAATCTTTGCATGTGATATTTTAATGCAGATTTGGCAGGTTGATGGTATGTGTATCAGTTTCCCATAGTATGTGATGGTGGAATAGATCACTAATGACTACGGTAGATACAACGATAATACCAATGAACCAGGTATGATACAGTTGAATATAACTGTTCGAGAACATGAAACTGTTTCGCCACTATAGGTTGTCACAGATGTATTAAACCACAATGACAATAACGACTGACAATGAAGCAGTTGTCTGTCGTGACTCAATAACCCCAGCCTACAACACCTGGTACAGCTATACGATTAGCTCACTTAAGTCAAAATAGAAATCTATATAGATCTACACTTCCGTTAACAAGGTCTACTCAGTTGTGTGACCAATCAAACAGGCAGATATTTCTAATCTGGGAACCATTACTGTATGGACGGCCACTGACGGGGACCATCATGGCCGCCGACATTGAGAGGACTAGGTCTTGGGAAGCACTAAACTGGGGGACGTCATTTGAAGTTCAATCAACATTGCAGACCAAGAATTCACGATCAAAACACATTCTTCTTCAACTTGGACTCAGACAAATAGATAACCATTTGTTATTGCAAATATATATCCTGGTTGTTATTGGAAAATGTTATTGGGAAATCAAAAGTGATGCATGGTCTGTGCCCAGATCTCTTGAGATTCCAGTAATTGCTACACAGACTATCCAGAGCATATAAAAGAATTATTCCATAGCATGCCATAGACTTACAACAGTTGTGTTACATTTATGAAAATGTAGTGCAATACCCTAGACAACATACATACTTAGCTTTTCCAGTTAATGAGTGAATATGGAGTTTAACATCGCTGTGGGAATCCTTCACAAAGTTTATTGCAGCCCTTAGATTAACACATATTTGGTGGATAATACAGGTTTCCGTCTATAAATGTAAACTGATAAGTGAAATAATCTTGAAATCAGCTCAAAACCCAAATTCTAACACACACACACACACACACACACACATACACACACCACATACACACACACACACACACACACACACACACACACACACACACACACACCACATACACACACACACACACACACACACACACACACACACACACACACACACACACATGTGCAACACATATATATACACAATCGTGTATATTCACATTCACACACAAACATTATTTAATATAAATATGCATAGTAGCCTATATACATGAGTGTCATAACATTAATGGCATATCGGATTCCTTTTACAACTGTGTAAAGATGACATTAATAGGGTACTAGTATTGCAAGACGTCTATCTATTGCTTCAGTAGGCTAAGTGTGGGAAGCTGCTGTAAAATGTTATTATCTCGGCCGAACATCGATATATATCTACATGCCAAATCCTTTCCAGCTGCATGCATGTGCGGGTGGAATATGAAATTATTATTTATATTACAACCTTGTCTAAGCATCTTCTGAAACACATACACATTTTATAAGGATGTAATCTATATATGTACATGAGTGAAACCAGCATTAATTATTTAGACTAAAAGTCTACTGCTTGAAATTCAGAGGGTATCAATCGTAATCGTAAATTGGTACCGTCTAAATTGAATTGAACACCGAATGCGCAGCGCGAGTTATTGCATGGTTGTATAGGTTATTCATATATGTTAGAATAGTATCGATATACAGCTATAACATTGTTAAGGTCTTAAAATATAATTTAGTGAAGATTCCTGCAATTAAGAGGCTTATTGTCACACCAAAAGAAAGTCTATTAGTTTCCCAGACCGTAATACATTAACTCTTCAAAGTAATCGAATTTTTATTATTTATTCATTGTTATTAATAACTGAATACCGTAGTATTCGCCTAATATACGGCTGTTGGACAAGTCACATTGGAATGCCATGCATGTAAGTCATAATATCATCAAAAGCAAAAGTTGAAGAATTATGAATAAACATTAACGATAAAATATATATTTCTGCCAGATGAAAGACACTGTTTATACTCTGTATATATACTCTCTCGAGTGCATTCTTCGGAGTACATTAATTGCACAGCGGTTTTATTAAAGGGATACTCCATCACATGTCTCTAGGTCCCAATGCCTCACTATTTAAAGGGAGTTAATTATCGTGAGATTGGCATGTCATTAAATGAAATCAATGTATTTGTTAATTTGTGTTCACGCGGCAGTGAGTTCATGAGGGACCGGGAGAGATACCGCCTACAGTAGTTCAAGCTTTCTTATTAATGGCCAGTAGGCTATCCACACGGGAATATGATCAAATTAATTAGTGTTAAATTTCCTAATTAATTGCATGGACACGTGAGTACTGGTGGAGTTGTATGCGTTCATGAATAGGCCTTGCTTAAAATACGTAGGCCTATAAGTATATATATAGCCTATCACTCCAACACTGAAAATGTATACTTTCGAAGATTACTATATTATAAGAGCTTTCCTTCCCCATACATCGCAAGAGGATGTGTCGCTGCTATAATAAGTTATATACCCTCAACACTAGTCACGAGCTTACATATACACCGGAAGTAAGGTATTCAAGTATGATGTCGAAAGCGCTCACGGCATATGTGAACATTATTATAGTTTAAAAGCGGTGTATATATATATAGCGGTCAGCATTGTGTGTGCGACAGAGAGAGAGTGAGAGAGAGAGAGAGAGATATATATATATATATATATAGAGAGAGAGAGAGAGAAAGAGAGTGAGAGAGAGAGAGATATATAAAGAGAGAGAGAGAGAGACAGAGAGAAAGAGAGAGAGAGAGAAGACAGAACGAGTGAGAAAAGGGGGTGCTTTTGTATCAATATTACATCCG
>JAUTBZ010152103.1:0-11630 GCA_032361785.1 Lepetodrilus galriftensis
GCACGGGCAAAGCATGTCGTCATGTTACGGTTGAGGGAAGGGGAATGAAGTAGGCTGATCCATTCTAATACCTGACTAAATAATCAAAGTTATGTATATTTCACTGCACTTATGTACTAAATAGAACATTCAGTTGTTTTTTTCTCTCATACCATGTTTTTCTCATCGAGGTGGAGTGGGAGAGTCGATATTTCTTCGAGTGGCGCACCTCGATGACATTAACATGGTATGAGGGGAAAAAAGGAATATCCTCTATTGTATTAGATATGGATGTACGAGAGTCCTTATGGTCTCATAGTAGATATGAGAGCTTCGAGAAACGATACCCTAACACATGAAGTCAGTGAGCGTATGTTCGTAGAATTTTACAAGAATTTTACAAGATTTGAAACTTCAGCGGCGTAACTCTACTGTAGGCCTACTAACAGCCAGCCGATGACCTATAGCTTCTCCAACCTTAGCAATGGTACGGTAGTCTATATGACTAAAGTTGGAGGTTACCTATAGGAGTAACTCAGTTACGCGGTTTCGTACGAGAGAGTCCATATTGTTCTTCTCTAGAGGTTCCGATGTACTCATCCGTGGCTTCACGTATCGCACGTTATCGCACGCACTTAAGCGCGAGCCACTCTACACGTGCTTGTTATCAAGTGTACTCCATTTCAAGAGAAGTGATGACCGTACCACTGATCAGCATGGCGGCTTACATGTAAACAACGTGTATATTTCAGCAGTGACATGCGCTTTGGCAGGTGTCGTGTACATTTCGCCACTAGTCGAACACATTGCTGAGTATGCAAGGCTAATCAGCATATAATGGCAGATAATGGCAGTAGTAATTGGATAGTATATTTGGTGCCATGTACATGTGCGTGCGTGCGTGCGTTTGTGTGTATGTGTGTGTGTGTTTGTTTGTTTGCGCATGTGTGGTTATTATGAACTAGAATCATACGGTACATGTTCTGCGCATATATATATGTAATATATATAACACTGCATTGAAATATAATATATATATATATATATATGTATACATACACACACACATGCACACACACACACACGCACGCACGCACACGCACGCACACGCACGCACGCACACACACACACACACACTAATTACGAAAGTAGCATTCGTCATTAGTTATTACTTTTGGAAATGTTTCCTATAGGAAATATATGTGGCTGGAAGATTAAATATGATTTTGCCCGACTAAAATAGCACTGCTCGTCATGGAAAGTGATAGTCTCTCTCATAATAGTCTGATATGGATTAAATCATTCATCTGCTAATGCAAGGCAGCTTTATACTAGTGGTGGTCATAATTTTCATTTTCAGACGATTGAAGTGGCAATTACAGTGCTGATCATCCCGGTCTGTAGATAGTATCTCACAGCTTGACGTTATAAACTATCATAAGATTGAGCTTAGCACTGACCCCCAGAGAGACGTCGCAGCGACCCCCCTTCCCCCCGGGAAAAGTGAGAGAGCGTTGTTAGCGGGACCCCCGCGCACTTGGAAAAGCTACCGTCGAGCAGCGCTGCCTGCAAACCTCACTTCGATAGCCAAATACAGCAATAGTAGGCGCCACAGGGTTACCCCGAGCTATTTTTAGCCTCTTGTAGATTTCACCACCGCCCTAGCTGCCACTCTATTATGGCGGAGTAGATTGAAGCCGGGAAATCACGAACGGTAAGTGGAAATTTCATTTTTCACGTGCTACAAACGTTGTCCGGTGACTTTTAAAGGTACACGCATGCAAATCTAGCGTAGGTCTTCCCGCGTGTATGTTTTTTAAAGGTGTACTTTATTTATTCACGGAGTTCTGTACTCGTGGAGACCGGAGGGTCTTGCGGCCTTATCAGAGTTCTGTCGGCGGTCCCTCCTTTTAACCTCCCTGACAAAACAGAACCCTCTGTGTGGGTACGCTCGCTTCCCAAGTCGAGCTTTCTGTCGGAATGCGTTTTTTCCCCCTCTTTCTTTCAGATTACACGCTCCTTGTCCTTTTAGGGCGTATCTTTCATATGCGTCATATTTTACATACTTTTAAAACTGCATTGAAACTTTTCAACGAACTGGGTGTATTTGATATATATTTCATAAGTTTATATTGCATTTATATTGTGCTGATCTTATTCTGTATAAAGCGTTTTCTTGGCAAACGTTAGTTAATAGTTTCAGTTTGAGAGGTAGAACCGGTAATTTGAAATTAAACAAATGTTTGTGTAGTTAGTATACCAGACGGGTTACGGTGCAATATTATTTATGGACTGTAACTTCGTTAGACAGGGCGTGATAATGGTATACGTACGGTAGTCATACCCGGATAACACCACGTGATTCAACGATTCTCACCCAACAGGAATTTATGGGGGGAGGGAGGGGAAGAAGCATGGTTGGGGGGAGGTACAAGAACTTTATTCTGTTTGCGATCTGCCAGCACATTTTGCCCTTTAAGATCCAATCATAACCAGAAAGGGGTGTTTGCACGTTTGCTTTGGCGTTACCATTATTGTAACGCCCGGCATTATTGAAACAAACAGAAGCCTGAATTGACACGATTTAGGGTAATTATACCACAAACTTACTCAGTCCTTCTTCGGGCGTTGGAATATATTATATACGTCGCGTTGAGATCTTAGTTTACGGAATTCGTTTTTTCTTTAAAGTTTTCCGAAAAATACATTATTTTCTTCTCTTTTTTTTTAAACAAAAAAGGTCCAGAATTGTTGATGCTATCACGACAACGCTGGGAGATTACATTTTGGTAAAGTGAACACTCTAATACAACGCGGGTTTCTGTGTCTAAGTCGGTCTCGGTTTGTTCTGTGAATAATGGCGTTCTACGGTGATATGGATTACAAGGGCGAAGTGGAACGCGATACGGCAAACTACCGCTGGCTTCTTATCTGCTGTTTATAGTTGATAATCGACGATGGAACAGTCTCACTGCAAGAATTTCCCAGGGATTGATGTAATTAAAGTAACTTAAAATCCGATTATTAGGGCATTTGCTGAAAATCTATGGCGGTTTTCTTTTTACAGAACATGCCAATAAAGTCGCATGACCACATCCTTTTTATTTAATAATTTATAAAAATGATTATGAAATCTATCACTGACAATATAATAAGTTATATCTAACTTAATTATATCTGACTAAAACCCTGGATTTAGGAACATGTCATTTTGGAAAATGCGTAAACCATTTAATGCTCTTGGTACAAAATAATGGACACTAGTACTCCAAATTGATTAGGGTTCAAATAGCAACAGCTCATCATCTCGCTACGATGACCTCTCGTTACCGCGGCCTCGCGTGAACCTGCGAGAACTTGAGTCAGGACAATTGCTCATGAACTTCCACCTTCTAGGCACCGTTCCTGACAGGGCTGGAAGCGTCCCTGTATGATTTATGAGTTGGATACACTGGCAACATACACCATTCATTCATCAATAACCTGCGAGTCTTGAAAGCTTGTAGATTGCATGTACTCCGTGACAAGCGTAGGTTCCGATCTGAAAGCTTGTAGATTGCATGTACTCCGTGACAAGCGTAGGTTCCGATCTGTCTTTTGCCGAGACGCTTCATCACAGGACATAATGGTCGTCACGATGTCAATATATATAGTATATTGTGTTTGCCTTCTTCGTGTGTTGGCGGTGCACGAGATGTTCTAATCCATAAAAATACGTGTCTGAGTTTGTTCAGAGAAATCTACGTGTGTTGGCGGTGCATGGTGTGTTTTTTAACTGTTTGTTCGGAGAAACCTACTTTAAAAGCCTTCTTCGTGTTTTGGCGGTGCACGAGGTGTTCTAACCTGTTCAAATAAGTGGCTGAGGATGTTCAGAGAACCCTACTTTACGAGGGTTTCTTCGTGTGTTGGCGGTGTACGAGGTGTTTTAAACGGTTCAAATACTAGTAATTGGGCGAAGTTGGTTAGAGAAACCTACTTTACAAGGGTTTCTTCGTGTACTAGTATTGGCGATACACGAGGTGTTCTGAGTTGTTCAAATAAATGGCTGCAGAGGAATTATTGATCGCAAATTTCATATGATGTATATTAGTCGTTTACGTACACATATGCGTTTATTAACATTCGCAAATACCTAATACCTATTAGTATTTGCAAATCTTCCGTCTTGAGGACAGTGATTTATTTATTCTGGAATGAAAATAGACAAGATAAACTCGGTGCCAGTGTGTTTGATGTCTCAAACCTAGCGGATACATAAGTCTGCAATATTTACCCCGGAATTGGCAAAGCAGCGAGAATGCGCGAATCTGGTATATACTTTAGTATCTCTGATGGCCTGCAATATTTACTTTGTCCTCTGGCGCTGGTACGTTGGAAGGAATAAACTGGAAAATAAACACCCCGATAAGCTTGCTGAGGCATTTTACAATTGATTCCCGGCCATTGTGGGCGCCTCCCGCTGGGATTGTGTTCCGTTATTAGGCCTCGCGGGAAAACGCCAGAGCCAATGTATCTCTGTATCTGAGATGGGCAGATATATATGTCTTGTCTATTTCATCCACGCCCAGACCAAAGCTCGATAAACACGAAAGTTTATTGCAGGTTCTATTTCACTATCTACTGTGTTCTATGCGGTCCAGTGTTGTAGCCTATATAGACGAGGGAGCGTTGGACGTCGGTGTCAGGCCGGACAATGGTTCCTTTATCTTGACGTGATTATGGTACTGACGGACAGTGTGTCAACTCAGTGGGGCGACTTTCAGGGGTGGGGCTCAAAGAGTGATCGGCGTGCATTTGTCTTGCGGCTGACGGCGGTGTTAGCTCTTGTACTTAGGCTCGGTGCGTCAAAGAACTGGAGAACCAGTTGGTAGCGTTGTATGTCTGTTTGGTAGATCTCACATAATTGAGTTCTTGATACACGAGTGTTCGCGTGTGTGTGTGTGTGTGTGTGTGTGTGTGTGTGTGTGTGTGTGTGTGTATGTGCGTGCACGTATGTGGATATGCATGCACGTGTCTTATGTGTGTATGTATATATGAGCACGTGTATGTGCACGTGTGTATGTGTGTGTGTTTGCACATGTGTGTATGTATGCACGTGTCTTATGTGTATGTATGTGTGCACGTGTGTGTTTGTGTGCACGTGTGTACGTATGCACGTGTGGTGTGTGCGTACGTGCGTGCGTGTGTGATGAGTTAACGTTACGAGTAAAGTAGCCTACTGATAGAGATCACGTTTCAACATCAGTACACAGAGACCAGAGAACAGATAAGAATTTGAACGAAAGCCTTGCTATATCTGCATTCCTTAGTCTAAATCAGGAATTTCTTAACTCTCATTCCTTCACGGATCATTCCTCCATATGGGTGTATCTCATAGCTCATGGAACAGAACAGACAGAAAAGAACAATTGGAACAGATCCGAGAGAACAGAACAGAGATATATTACTGAAACAGCCAGCCATATATTTTTACAACAAACTATGTTACATTAGTCATGAATTATATATTTAAAAAAATTAGGAACATAGATCGAAATTGGATATACATTAGAAATTATGGGAAAGAAATTGAATTGCAGAAGAATGTTGCAATTTGCAATGATTTCTGAAAATATATCTCAGAAGAAATTATCTTGTAAAAATAGCAACATCAAAAATCACTACCTTCGATTATAAGGTTAATTCTACTTGGAGATGAAATTGTTCACAAATTGACCTTAATAGGTTAATATAAGTAATAGGGTATAAAGTACATGCTATTTGCATCCCTGACGGATATATCGTAGTTAGAGCTGTCTAGACACGTGTTAATACGTCAGGGATAGCTAATAGGTTCAGTACCCGACTAAGTACATTATTAATGGTGTCTACCATTCGTACCAGGTGCTTGGAGACCGCATATGAACGTATTGGTTCCCCGTAACCTCAAAACAGGTGTAAGTAACTCGACTGTACAATATCGAATTAACGACGTTATCGCTCCACTGGCATTGCAATCTATAGCTATATTCCGCGGTTCGAGTCTTGATTCAGTAACTTTATTCCTTATTTTCATTAATTATATTTTATGTTATGCATGTGAAATACTTATATTTATGTAGCTGGTTAAATTTAAAGCACTTTGAATATAAATGGATAGTCACAATCCGGTTCTCCTTATAATTCCTGGTTAAATTGTTAAACAGAGTCACGAACATGTTGAATCAATATTCTGGATCGTTCCATTGTACGATATACGTGAAGGTTTAGGTCGTAAGTTCAGTCAGTAAAATACATGTCAAAAGTGCAGAGCTAAATGTAAAACCATTCAAAAGCTCCACAAGTTTCTCCACGCATTTCTGAGGCGAATCGTGAGCAGTGGACTACTCTGGGTGTGAGACTGATATTATAAATTAACCAGCTAATGCACTGATGATGGAAGTTATACTACATGGAGCTGCACTAGAGGCCGTATGTGTACCTCCGGTGCTGCATTGTCCCATTATAACATGTAGGAAGTACAGTTCGCCAGGGTTTTATACTTTGCCCGCTGTGTTTATATTCATCGGTGGAATATAGACAAAACTTAAAAATTACTTTTCGTTCTGTTATTATGATATTATCAGTGTGCGAAATACGTAGGAAGTGTACTTCGCCAGGGTTGTATACTTTGTCCATTCTGTTTATATTCATGGGTGGAAAATAGACAACATTATTTTCGTTATGTTATTATGATAGTACTAGTATTTGTCTGCGAAACATGTTTTGTTTGTAAACTGCCATACACTGCTCTGAATCCGTTGTGATTATTGAATAACAGTTGAGGATGGCGCTCAAGGGGGGTAATTCATTCAGCCTGCATCCCCGTACTAAAGTATGTCATTACACCCATTCAGGCTTAATTATCCCTCTTCATAAATGATGGTCAACACGCTTCTATGCCAATCATATGTAGCCTCTATCCTTCGCTGATGATTCGGTGATTAACTACACATTCCCATTCCACAAACCGCTACCAATTTTGCATGTCACCGGAAGTTAAGTAGGTCCGCGCGATCCGAAATTAGAGGATAGCGGAAATAGGGCCGGACAGTCTTCAAATGGAAGTAGTTATATATTTGAAATTGGAAATTGCTAATGGGGAAAAGTTGCCTAGTGAATAGGAATTCAGCGTGGGCTGGTTGTGGGTTATGTATATATACTGACGAGGGAAAGAAAATGAGGCACGCCTGTTTAGTTCGCTGATGGGAGCGTTCATTGTATGTGTCTGTATTCGTCATCTTTCATGACAAATTTGGGCGGTGGTACCATTGTCCTCTGGGCTTAATACTCCTTTGATAAATACTAGACTAGTTATGCCTTTCACTCGGGAGGACAATCGCGTCTGGCGTATATTCCCCCAGAGAATATGCCAACCATTTTTATTAGGCTTCTAGTTTGACCTTGTCGTTTCATTAAAAGGAGAACGTCGTGTTACACATAATTTCATCGTTTCTTTTCCATTTCCAGCCGTCGTGTGCATTTATATAATTACGGGTGAAAGTGTATGTATTTCTAGAATTAATCTATATTATAGTGCATACTGTATTACTATATCTGGAACGATATACTTATAATAATTAGTCACGTAATTTTACTTTGATTGCGAGCAATTATTGCTGCTTGATGACCACAAAATTCCAGGCTAACGTTTAGGTTACGTAATCATAATTTATATCATTATAGCCAATTGTTTTCATGATACTGTATTACAATATAGTAATGTGTGTGTGTGTGTGTGTGTGTGTGTGTGTGTGTGTGTGTGTGTGTGTGTGTGTGAGTGCGCGCGTGTGCGTGTGTGCGTTTTAAATAAAAAATTAAAGCGAGTTTAATTTTTATTAAAAAAATTAATGACAACATATTCTGAAAAGAATAATACAAGCATGAAAAACAATGGCTCAATGTGTTCACAAGGGGCGATCTACACTACCTCGGAAACAAACCTGCAACACTTGTGTCACAGTTTACCGGAAATGTAAACGACATAATGGTATATACAACGGGATGTGCACACTTGCATTAATTGTGTCTTGGGTTAGAACGGGGCCATGAATGACATTCCTGTACGTTAACGTAGTCGATGGGAACAAGAGAGTGAGAAAGAGGAAAAGTTGCTATAAGAAGATCAAATTCAACTCATATTTATAGGATTACGATTCTGGACCGGAAATTCGAGATATAAGAAAACTACAGTGTCACCGATTTCCTATCAAATATCAAAGGAGAGAATAGTTCGTATTGATGGGTATATAATATGGATGTCCGTGTATATATATATCAAGTCACGTGGTTTCCGAAGTTAGCCCCGAACGAGGATAATGACGGTGTTAACGTGAATATTGAATCAGTGTTATGTGGAATACATTATACAAGATAGGAATATGATTGAGAAATATTAACATTTTGGTTTAAACTGATTCACCTTACATACTGCACCTTGGATGGTTTCGGTACAAATAGAGTGTCTCATCCAACAATTCGTTTGAACAGTCCACGAGATCACGCGAGATTACGAACTCAGTTGTTGAGGTGGTCTGTACGGGTGGAGGTATCTTGCTTCAAGTAATTTGGTAAGTAATTTTGGCAATTTAGCGTAAAGTGGTGATGTAGGGGTGGTAAAGTTATTTAGACATTGTTTGTAAGGTTTCATTATCATTTGCAATAGAATGTAAGTGCATATTGATTCGTAGAGGACCCTTCTCGTAATGAGAATAGTTGTCTATCATGACTATCGCACTACACTTCGATTCCTTTGTATTACTTTGATTTCGTATGGGAATTTCCCCTTACTTTATATTATCTAGGTTTTTTTATGGATCAGGGGCATGGAGTTGCTTTAACTCTCTCCCTGTCGGATTAGGCACAGTCACTGCTCTTTATGTCATCTACGGTTGCCTTCAGCATGGAGAGGGTTAAGGAGTTACGACTCTGGTGGCGCTACGATTGTTCTGCGGAGGAGAGGCGCAGAATGGTTATAAGGATGTGATTGGATAGTATAAAGAAGTATGTGATCTATGGCTTTGCTATAGCATGTGATCCGTGTTGGCTTACGGATCCGTCCATCGTTATTATGGTCAATGCATAGGATACTGCACGAATATATTTGTGTCCCGAATAAAATACTTATTATTTGGGAATTTGCGGGCCTGTTACCCCTGCTTTACTATGAGTGTGCAATTTGCAGATACTAGTCTGTGTCACACCGTATTGTTTCCCAATTACTCGTATTTAAAATATTCTCCTATATACGTTGAGCAAGTCTATATCAGCGAAGAACAAGTCATTGGCTCAGGACTTTCGTACGAAAATAATACCGATCAATATAATTTATTTTATATTCAAACTACGTGGCTAACGTCACACATGTACACTGCTTGAAAAGTAGGTGATCCTCTTAATTCGAAACCATGATAATTCGAAGTAATAATAATGGTCCCAAGCACTTCGAATTAGCAGGGTTCCAGTGTATTTACTTTCACCCTCTGCGACTGTGCAAATGCAGTGCAGTTAATGCTGTTAATGGGGTCACGGTGTAATATAATATGTATTGCCCCATGTGTAATTTAAGTTCGTGTTTTGAATAGACTTATTCCGGCAGGGCTCATGGAGCCGGTGAAAGTGGGGCAAATCTCAAACTGTGCCGTTATCGGGATCTGCTATGGAATGGCTTGGAACAACAGTCATTGGCAACTCCAGATACGAAGACATACCCCGGCATACCCCGGCATATCAGATCTAGGATATGTTACATACTCTAATTATGGGAACTATACTTTGTCGAATACTATCAAAAATGTGAAATGGATATAATCGAAAATTTAAATAGGAGATTCTAAAATATAGGTCAGGGCCCCTTTAAACTAAGAAAATATAAAATAATCCATTCGAATTTGTGTTACTTGACTGTGTCTTAGCCAATCAGCAGTCACGCAATCTCGTGAACGCTTAAATTAAAAAAAAATATAAGATTAAATTGATCTAAATTGATTGCATATCCCCGACAAGTGTCTTTTTCTTCTCCAAGACATTAAAGGGACATTGTAATTAGCACAAGACAGCTACCGTCGGGTCATAATGCAAACTGGCCAATCGGCAATACTGTACCATGACCTTCATGAAGGTTCCAGATGGCCAATCGGATGGCTTATCACCTGAAGATCTGGTAACATTACATTTCTGGACACAGCGTCGTGAGCTGGCCCAGCATCTGGTCAGTACTGACCGCTATCTAATCATCTGATACCGTTTGTCCAGCCGGAGTGGTACAGACGTAGTACCTACCCAGAGCCACTTCACACACCCTCTCTATCGTGTGTAATTGCAGCCGGAGAAAATAGTCCACCTGGCGTATACGACTGGGTTCTGTCTTTATAGACTTTCAGCATTAGCTTAGCACGTCCATCTGGAAACCGGTTCCATCTCCAGGGGATGAATAAATAATAGTCGGTATGAAGACATCGTGATTGCCATTCGGAACGTCTCGTGTGATTATGAACCCCTCTATTGGCTAGTTATTGTCTATTTTATGTCAATTACCCCTCCGGTATTGAAGTAAAAGTAGGTCAAGAAATAGCAATATGTGGTTAATCCCAGTCTCCTCAAATTGCCCCAAGAGTCAGTCCATGTCAAAGTTATTGATTTCCGGGCATTTGTCTGGACGTATTGGTTTTCATAAAATGGTATTTCTTTCCATTTGGACTCGAACTATTCCCTTTATCATTGGACTTGATAATCAGAATCATATCGAAGAACACTTTGATGCAATCTACATTATTAGTGATTTAAATAAATGTTATCGTAACACAACACGAGGTCTCAACGATAGTGGTATTGTAACCAGGTTGCATCATCCTGGTTACGTTATTTTGTTCATATCCAGGATACAACAGTATTAGATATATTAGCCTCTTCTAGTATGTACTAGTAGATATATTGGGTATTACATAAACTAATTGAATACAATAACATATACTTAATATGTTGTTTTTTCTTGAATGTATAACCACAAAAATAAACAATGATTTAGTACAACCCAAATACGCTCATTGACCTATTTCTGGTGAAATGTTTCAAGTTGTACTTGACGCGGCTGCGCATGAGTGCTAGGATGCCTCATAAAATATTTTGACATGTCCGAGGTCAAACGTTCGCTCTACGAGGCAATGGCTCCACAACCCCCATTTCCCCGTGCCCCTCAGCTTTCCCCGTCCCCCACATCTTTCCCATCGTCCGGCATTCGGAACCCCGAGTCTATTTTGGGAGTTATTTTTGCGCACAGCTGCACAACCGGGCAGGAAGGGTCTTCTATCACGTCTTTGCCGTTTTGTTCGCGCATCGGGTTTTTCTGGATGTGGACAAAACAGTATTTATCGTATGTTGATTGGAAACCGGCGATGCTATGCAAATCTGGAATACATGACATATTTTTTGTAAATGGTTCATTCTTGAAAACATATGTGTGAGTATGTTTAAGTATAGTAGTAGACATAATACTATTGTTGGTATCCTTGTAATACTATTGGTGGTATCTTGTAATTTACTATTGTTGGTATCCTTGTAATACTATTGGAGGTATCCTTGTAATTTACTATTGGTGGTATGGTGGTATCCTTGTAATACTATTGGTGGTATCC
>JAUTBZ010152114.1:0-26253 GCA_032361785.1 Lepetodrilus galriftensis
CATGACTAATATCTCCATCAAGCAAAGAAGAAAGCCCTGTTGCTGTTGTATAGCTAAAAGAAGTTAGCAAGTAATCTATATAAAGATCAAATATATTATTTCTATTCATGATCTAAATTCTAGCAAAGTTTTATAACTACTGCGTAACATCAGCATCTAATATAACCATTCATCTAAGCAACTACTTTAAATACTACAGGGGCTGATTCAATAGTATATTTGGATAGATGAAGCTGTATTTGGTTCTATAATAGATAGACTAATAACTCGTAAAATAGACTATGCTTACAATAATCTCCTTGCTGTCTTCTGCATTGCTTCTTTAAATATATCTTTAAAAATTCTTGGAAAACTTATCCTATGAATGATAGGCTTCACAGCACTTAAAACCCTTGTCTTTTTAATTGGTAATTATACGTTTATGTATGACTTTCTTAATAAAACAATTTTGATTACTGGTGCTTGTGGAACTGTTGGTTCTGAATTAGTCAATAGCTTGCTCACGAGTGATACTTATAACCCCAAATACGTTATCGGCCTTGACAATAATGAATCAGAATTATTCTTTTTAGATCAGCGCTTTCTTGATGATAATAGAGCTAGCTTTCACTTGGCAGATATTCGTGATAGAGATGTTCTTACTCGTATTATGCAAGGTGTGGATATTGTTTTTCATGCCGCTGCTTTAAAACATGTAATTCTTTGTGAGCGCTCCCCTTTTGAGGCTGTTCAGACAAATATTTTGGGATGTCAGAATGTTATTTATGCGGCAGAAGCCAATAGTGTAGAAAAAGTTATTTTTACTAGCTCTGATAAGGCTGTTAACCCAACTAATGTTATGGGTACAACCAAGTTAATGGGGGAGCGCTTAATGACCGCAGCTAATGGGAGCAGTCGAAAATCGAACACTATTTTTGCATCAACTCGTTTTGGCAATGTTTTAGGTTCAAATGGTTCAGTAATCCCAATTTTTAAAAAGCAAATTAGAGAGGGTGGTCCAGTAACTTTAACAGACTCGGAAATGACGCGATTTGTTATGACGGTTGAAGAATCTGTACGTCTGGTCATTGACTCTGCATCAGTTGCCCGCGGTGGTGAGGTATTTATCACTAAAATGCCCGTGTTAAATATTGCAGACTTAGCAACAGTCATGATTAAATTACTTGCCCCGCACTATGGATATGACATTGATAATATCAAAATAGAAACTATTGGCTGTAAACCTGGGGAAAAATTGTATGAGGAGTTGATGAGCGACGAGGAAACCCGACGAGCTATAGAGCTAACACAATATTTCGCAGTGCTCCCTGCCTTTAGAGGTTTTCATAGTGATGTTTCGTATGATTATGATGATGTCGTCACTGAGACGGTAGATGATCCCTATATTTCTGCTGAGGCAGAAATTATGTCACATCAGGAAATCGAAGATTTTCTACTATCTAATCATTTGCTAGAATTGCCGGAAGATGAATTTGGGAAACGATATTGGCCTGGGGATAAAGAGGAAAACAAATAATTATGGGTATTTTAATACTAGGTGGTGATGGTTATCTTGGCTGGCCTACAGCGATGCATTTTTCTAGTCGTGGATACGATGTAACCGTTGTTGATAATTATTTTCGTCGTAACGCTTGTACTGAACTTGATACCGGTATGTTGTATCAAGTACCTACTTTGATTGAGCGAGCTAAAATCTGGCATGAAAAAACAGGCAAAGAAATCAAAGTGGTTATTGGCGACTTGTCAAACCCCGCATTGATGCGCTCCTTGTTTACAGGAAATGAATTGCACTATCAATGGGTGCTTAATGATAAGTTTTCTGGAGTTCCTGAAACAGTTATTCATTATGCTGAACAACCCTCCGCTCCTTATTCAATTGGAAATTACAAGCAAGCTGATTTTACACTCATTAACAATCTCCGAGTAACCAATAATTTAATTTGGGCGATACGGGATTTTTCTCCTCAAACTCATATTATCAAACTCGGTACAATGGGAGTATATGGAACCCCGAATATCGATATAGAAGAAGGCTGGTTGGAAATAGAGCATAAAGGGAGGAAAGATAAATTTTTGTTTCCTCGGCAGGCTAGTTCTCTTTATCATACGACAAAAATCATGGATACTGATTTGGGTTGGTTTGGCGTTCGAATGTGGGATTTACGTATAACAGACCTTATGCAAGGTCCTGTGTATGGTATAGAAACAGAAGAATCAAAAATTGATGATCGTCTAAAAACTATATTTAATTATGATGAAGTTTTTGGAACAATTGTTAATCGTTTTATTGTGCAGTCTATCGTGGGATACCCATTAACAGTTTACGGGCAAGGCGGTCAAACTCGTGGTTATTTAAATATAAAAGATACTTTGCAATGTATTGAAGCCTCGGAAAAAAATCCTGCGAAAAAAGGCGAATTAAAAATATACAACCAAATTATGGAAACTTTTTCTGCAAACCAGCTGGCCGAGCTTACTCAAAAAGTTGGCAATAATCTTGGCTTTAATGTTTTGATAGATCATATCGAAAACCCTAGAAAAGAAGCTGAAGAACATTATTATAACCCTACTTATCAAGGCTTGCAGGATATAGGGGTAAAACCTAATTTACTGGATGAAAACTCAATGGAAAAAATGTTTAAAATCGTAGAGCAGCATAAAGACAATATCAGAAAAGATGTCATATTCAAGGGAGTAAAGTGGGGATGAAGTGGTTAATAACAGGTGGATGTGGCTTTTTAGGCACGAGTTTGATTCAAGAATTAAAGAAAGATAAATCAAATTCATTCAGGATTCTTGATAGTCTTTTGGTTGGAACAAAAGAGGATCTCGCAGATAGTATTGAGTTTAATGAAGTAGACTCATTAAATATGGCTACACCACAAGATGGGGAGTGTCAGTTAATTATTGGAGACATTACTGATAATGAAATGGCATTCAGAGTTTCGAAAGAGATGGATGTTATTGTACATTTTGCTGCCAATACAGGCGTTCCTGCTTCTGTTAAGAACCCTCGATTAGACATGGAAAGCAATATTATCGGCACTTTTAATATGCTTGAAGCCGCAAGACGTCATAAAGTTCTTCGTTTTGTATTTGCCTCTAGCGGCGCTCCAGCCGGCGAAGTCGAACCACCCATTCACGAAGAACTACCTCCTCATCCTGTTTCACCTTATGGAGCCAGTAAGCTTGCAGGAGAAGGTTACTGTTCTTCTTACTTTAAAACATTTGGTATTGATACTGTGTCGTTACGTTTTGGAAATGTATACGGTCCTGGATCTAAGCATAAATCAAGTGTTGTTGCAAAATTTTTACGTCTGGCGCTTGATAATCAACCTGTAGAAATTTATGGTGATGGAACGCAAACTCGTGATTTTATTTATATTGATGACCTCATTAGTGCAGTTATCAAAGCAGCAACCATTCAAGAAATAGGGGGGGAGGTTTTTCAAATTGCAACAAATCGTGAGACAACACTTCTTGAGCTCGTTGATAAGCTGAATAAAGCACTCTTGTCAGTTAGTAAACCTCCCTTAGATATTATCCATAGCCCTAAAAGGCTGGGCGATGTTATGCGTAATTATTCGGATACTAGTAAAGCAAAAAATATTTTGACCTGGGAGTGCAAAAGCTCTCTCGATGAAGGGTTAATTAAAACTATAAAATGGTTTTTAGATTTAAAGTAAGCTATCCGCAGCTTGTGCAACACTAGTTATGAATATTCTAAATATTATAGAAGAAGGTCGGTTTGGCGGTCCACAGAAAAGAGTTTCTGAAGTATCTTATTATCTTAATAAACAGGGCGTCTCGACTGTTGTTGTCTTTCCGAATTCTGACGCTGAAAAAACTAAAAGTGCCTTAGCCCGGCTAGGGGTTTCTTTCAGAGCAATAAGGTTGCATCGGCTCACTAAAGATATTTTTCATCTATTCGGGTATTTCGTATTCTTTATACCTGAAATCCTTTCTATAAAAAAAATTATTCAAGATGAAAAAATTGATATTGTACATTGCAATGGTTCTTGGCAAATTAAGGGCATTGTCGCCGCAAAAATATCAGGTGTTAAAAGTGTTTGGCATCTAAATGATTCTTATGTTCCTGGATATATTTTAAAATTATTTTGTTTTATTGCAAATAACTTTGCTAGCAACTATATCTTTGCGAGTGAGAAAACAAAACAATTTTATTTTGGTGGTGAAGAGGCTAGCATCGATGGCATTATTAAGACGATACAGGCTCCAGTGGATACAAATACTTTGCATCCAGGCAAATATAATAAACAAATATTCTCACACTATAATGGCATCAATATATTAACTATTGGAAATATTGTTCCAGTAAAAGGTCATTTTACTCTTGTTGAAATGGTCAATTGGCTTTCTAATAATTCAGATTTGGAGCTTAATTTTTTTATTGCTGGTTCGGAATGGGAAAACCAGAAGCCATACATCCTCAGTTTAAAAGAAAAGATTAGTAAGTATGGTTTAAAAAATATCCACTTTCTAGGTAGCAGATCTGATATACCAGATCTACTCGATTCTGCTGATTTTTATATTTGTAGTTCTGAATATGAAGCATCACCAATATCTATTTGGGAAGCCATGTCAATGGGTAAGGCTATAATTTCTACCGATGTAGGAGATGTTAAAGATATTTTCTTTACCCATGACTGTGGAGTCACTGTTGATACCAAAGATTATCTTAATATGGCAAAAGCACTGTTACACCTCATCAAAGATAAAACTATGAGAGTTCATTACGAACAAAACGCGAGAAAGGCAGCAAAGAAGCTTTTAGATATTGAAATCTGCGTGGAAAAACACCATGAAATATACACTAAAATACTATAACTTAACTTCATTGATAATATTGCCCAATGATATTAGAGCTTACACGCATAAATTCTTTCATCTTTGTTTCCTTTTTTTAAACTTATTCCTCACTACAAGCTATTCACCAGTTTTAGCTAATACATGTGAAAATCAGGACACTGGGTATTGGATTGGCTCAAACAGCAATGAAATATTCGATGAAACAGTATTACAAGAAATTGCAGATTGTGCTGGACTCATTGTTCTCAATATACCATTAGGCTTAAATGGTCAGTATAAGTCCATTGTAAAAAGACTTCACAACAGAAGTCCCAAACTCCCTATTCTCGGATACACTTGGCTAAATACTTATTATAAACGTCCACGAATTGGGTCTTCTATTTTAGAAGGAGTCACAAAGCATCAAGACTGGCGCTTATTAAGCCCAACCGATTCCAGGCTATTCCGTCATGGTAAAAAGGCTCCCTTCTTAGTTGATATAACGAACTCAGACTTTACAAAATGGGCAATTAACAATATTCTTCGGACAGTTGACGAACAGGGGCTTGATGGAATTGCGCTAGATGTAGTTTTTAGAACGCCCCTTACAGGTCGCCTTGGATATTGGTGTAAAAAAAGCCTAATAAACTGCAAAAAATACTCTCATGGAGTTGATACTTACCTCAAAAAACTAAAAGCAGCTCTTGGAAATAAACTCCTTTTTGTTAATGGCTTTTATCCTAACTATATTGCAAATAGGGCAGATCAAGAAAAATTATTAAATCATGTGGATGGAATAGCCATAGAGTATTTTGGTTATAACCGGAAACTTAAGACACAGAGTTTCCAAAATGATATTCTTCCATATCTCAAGTTAATAAAAAATCACCCCAAGAAAAAATTTCTTGTTTTTGGAAGAGAGCCAAAACCGAATAAGCCTTCAATTAATACCACACTTGGAAAATACCTGTATGCCTCCTATCTCTTAGTTGCCAGAGAAAATACCTTTTTTAAATTTCATTCATCATTCCAATTCCATAGTAAAAAAGCCAAACGATCTGGAGGAATTTATTTACTTGATGACCAAAAATATAATCTAGGAAAGCCATTATCAAATTTTAAAAAAACAGGACAAATTTACAAGAGATTTTTTTCTAGAGGGTTTGTTGCAGTAAACCCCGATAATTCTGACATTACTTCTTCTATAGAGTTGAAAAAAACTTACTATGACGCTCAGGGGCATTCTTTTTCAGGTAAAACAAGACTACAGCCTGGACAAGCATTAATTTTATTTAGTAACAAGGTATTATAGAAATGAATAACGAAAGTTTTTATCATTCAACAAATAGAGATAGAACAAATAACACCAAAATAGCACAAGCATCTGACTTATATGCGTTTAATTATAATCAGTTCTTACCAGCGAATAAAGATGCTCTAATTATTGATATCGGCTGCAGCGAGGGCATTGCTCTAGACTGGTTACTTAAACAAAGTTATACAAATGTATATGGCATTGACCCAGATGAGTACGCCATAGAAATCGCCCAAAAAATGCATGCAGGAAAACTATCAAAAAACCGACTACTGACCTATGATTCACTGGAATATATTAAAAATTTGGAAGACAATAGTATTGATATGTATGTTATGTTAAATGTTGTAGAGCATTTATCAAAAAATGATTTACTGAAACTTACAAAAGAAATTCAGAGAAGCCTTAAACCAGGTGGATATTTTATCGCCCAAACCGGAAATTGGGAAAACCCATTTAACATAGGTCTATTCTCGCGAGACTTTACCCACCAAATCATGTTTACAAAAAATAGTTTAAGGCAATTGCTTATTATGTCTGGTTATTCTAAAGAGAATATTAAAATAAATAGTGTGTCATATAAAACCACTTTAAAAAACTGGCCATTTTTATTTATTTCACCCATTGTCAGCTTTGTTATCAAACTAGTCGCATTATCAATGCGGTGTCGTATCAATGAAACAGCACCGCTTATTTATTCAATAGCAAAGAAGTAACACTTTAAATTATGACTTTAAAGCGAGGAGCTATTGAATCAATAGGCCTGAAATTAACTGGGACTTTGTTATTGTTCTTCATGCATTCAATTCTTGGTAATTTCCTAGGTACATATGAGTATGGAGTTTTTGCCTTTGTTGTAGGAACCTCATTATTACTAGCCTCTTTCTCACCTCTTGGTTGGCATATTCTTGTTGTTCGATTTATTCAAGAATACATGACCAAACATAAATGGGGATATTTGAAGGGGTTAATAACTCAATCGAGACAAATAACTCTTAGTACTTCAGTTTTATTATCTATCTTACTCATTTTCATTAGCTACACCCCTTTCATATCAGACTTAAAGAAAGACTCTTTCATATACATAGCCATACTACTCCCCCTTATGGCAATTAGCCTATTAAGACGGCGTATGTTTGTTGGTTTTGCTCATGTCAGAGGAAGTACTATCCCAGAAGAAGTATTACTTCCCCTGATAATGCTTATTGCCTGTGTTTCACTAAATGAAGCAACTAGAGATGCAAATACGTATATCCTATATTATATGGTGACATATGCTTTTGTAGCTATTTTCGGTCATCTGTGGCTAAAATCGATACTTCCAGCTAAAATCAAAGTAAGCGAAAAAAAAACAGAAACACGTCTATGGATGAGTATTGCTTTACCAATGATGGTAAGTAGTATTGGTCAGGCACTTATTAGCCAATCTGGTGTGATGATTTTAGGGATGGTCAATAAATTCAGTGATACCGGAATGTATGCAATCTCTTTTAGACTTTCCCTCCTAATAGCATTTACAATGACTGCAATAAATGCAATTGGAACACCATTACTAGCAAAAGCATTCCATTCAGAAAACCATGCCACCTTTAGAAGTATTTATTTTAAAACTTTAAAATGGAGTGCTACAGGTGGTCTACTCATTTATCTGCCGCTTGTGTATTTTTCCGAATTTATTCTCGCTTTTTTTGGTAATGAATTTATTCCTGCAAAAAACATACTCGTTATCCTTGCTACTGGTCAACTTATTAGTGTTTTTACTGGATTGGCTGGGTCTGCACTTGTTGTTATCGGCAAAGAAAGAATTTTTGCATATATTGTATTTACAATAGCTCTAATTCAATTCATCTTAGGAGTTGTAGTGAGTCATAAATTTGGCGCCTTTGGAATGGCATTAGTGACATCTTGTTCGATAGCATTACTAAATATCACTGCTTTCTATTTTGTAATAAGAGATAATCTACGCTCTTAAATTTATCAATGTATCCTCTAAATCTTTCTATTAATTATTTCGCAATATTTTTTGAAACTATATGAGACATAAACTTTTTTTTCTTGGCTTTATATTTTTTAGTGTTTTTACCTTTCTTTGGGCTGAAGAACTAGAAATAATGTCATTAACATACTTGAGTATTATTTTGTCTGTCTTAGCCATTCTTATGGGGGTTCAAGATAGAAACATTCTATCCCCTCTAAAAATATTTTTTGGATTCACTGGGCTATATGTACTAATTGACCAAATATGGTTAATTAATGATTTTGAGCAAATTTCATCTTTTTTTAGATATACTTTTTTTATTGACAAAAACTATATTTCAGTGCTTCCTAGGGAAATGATAATAATCAGTATTTCTTTATATGCTGGAACAAGCATTCACCGCTATTTCCACAAGAAGAACAATCACCAAAACTATATAGATTACAACCTGACAGGTATTGAAAAACATTGGCTTTTAATCTACTCATTGGGTCTTTTTATCATTTCTTGGTTATTATATATAAGCGGAGATTTGAATAACATTTTTGAGAATATTAATAACAGAAGAGAACGTGCAGCTGGGCGTGGTGTCTTAATTATTCTTAGTTATTATTCTTATCTAGGGGTTTTACTTTGGTATAGATATAGAATTCACAATAATAAATTTTCTTTTATATTACTCATAAAATTAACTATTTTCCTGTCTCCCATGCTAATACTCGGTTCAAGAACCGAATTTATTATGGTTATTCTTTCCTCTCTATATATGAGTTCCATGTATGGTTATAAGCTTCCAATTAAAAGAGGTATCTCTCTATTTATATTAATAATAATTTTTTTAGCAGCTTTTCAAGGAATAAGATCTGGCTCAAACATGGATGAGTTTAATTTTTTGGAAGGTATAAGCAAAGATATGTCTATGGGTGTTGGCTACGCAATTGCAGTAAACAATGACTTTTTTAGTGATGTTTTTGAATTACAAACACTAGTTTTAACTTTTGCGTTATTTATTCCATCAGAAATTAAAAGCATATTTACCATGCCAATATCACCAAACAATCTCTTTACTCTATCACTTTATAGTTATGATGTAAATTCAACAGTATCAATAGGACTATTTGGTGAAGCCAGATACTTGCTTCCGGGGTACTTTCGTATACTCTATTATCTATTATTAGGGGCTTTCTTTTCATGGACTCACTTATCCCTGTCAAAAAAACATATTTTTGCAGCATCAGTGATCGCAGGTGCCGCCATAAGATTCTCAAAAGGTGGAATTACTGCTGCCATTCCAAATATTTTTAATATTTTAATACTCTATTTTATAGTTTTATTTATTTTTACGGTTATAAAAAATCCAATTCGAAAAAAACATTAGAATAATATTCACTTTTACCTAAAAATTCATGAAAATCTTAATAGTAGTTACTTCAGATAAAAGAAAAAGATATCGTTTTATTTCTAGGCCCATGTCTGCACTCGGATATTCATGTGTAAAGATTAATGCGACAAGTTTCTACGCTATCATTAAACAAATTTTTAAACATAAAGAAGCACACCTAATTATAGTTTTTGGGGGAGGACTAAAAAATCTACTATCCCTTATTATAGCAAAAATTTTTAACATCTATTATATCGTAAGGCTTGGGGGTGATCCATTCACAGTACGCAAATCAAAGATTAAAACAGCATGGAATAAAGGTTATTACTATAGTTGGTTAAAACTAACAATTAGTCATATTACTACTGGAACCATCTTAAAAAATTGCAACGGCATAATCCTTGTCAACGAAAGCACAAGACACAAAATCAGCCAGTATATCAATGCACAGAGAATTTGGATCATTAGCCAGTACGGACCAGAAGAAATATCATCATTCAGATATAGCACAACCACAACCACAACATTTAAAATTCTAATAGTTACTAATTTTAGCTACAAAGAAAAAGCAGAAGGAGTTTGCTGGATACTCGACAAACTTGCCAGAAGTAAAAAGGTAGGTTTATTTGATATTACAATAATTGGAGATGGTGATCATTTACATGATATAAAACGATGTGCCAAAGAATATAAAAAACAATCAAAAGGAAAGCTAAAGGCTAACATTCTTGGTTATAAAAATAACCTTAAACCTTATTACAAAGATGCTGATATATTACTTTACAATTCTACTCTTGATGCAACACCCAATATATTTCTTGAAGCCATGAGTGTAGGTTTACCTATTATGGTAAACGATTACCCTCCCTTTAGTAGTATTATTACCAAAAATAATACGGGGTTTTTCTATAGAAATTCAGAAGAGTTTCTATCAACTCTAGAAGAAGTTATGGTATCGCCTTCATTACTAAAGCACATCTCAATTAATTCAAAAAAACATTATGAACAAAATTTCTCATTTAATGCTATCTGTAAGAAAATAAATATTTTTCTTACAGATATTTAATCTAATAGATAACTCAACACTATAGATTCATAGTTTTTGTAGTAACTGAAAGCCTCACGTTTAAAAAAACACAGTACCACTTCGTATGCTTATTACAACGTAAAGCCGATCTGAGACCAATAGATAGTTACCTTAACTCGTAACTATGTTCTGGCCATTGACGATTTGCACCACGAGTAAAGTCAGGAAAATTAACTGGCGCGCTTCCACTTAACACAGATAATTCTGATAGCTCACTCACTGCACTTAAAGTAGCCGCATCATAAACATCCATATCCGTAGACAACCCTTCTCGAAGAGCATCAATAAGTCGGTAATGCATTAAAATATCAGCACCTCCGTGGCTTTTCCCTTTGGGTTTATTAGAAAGATTTTTTTGCCAATAATCTCTTAAAGGGTGACGATATTTACCTGTAAATCCCTCAATATCTTCCCATTTGTGAGCTCTACCACCATAAGATTGATAGTCATCTAAATAAATATGCTCAGGAAACCCTTCTAGTATTCCCTTGCCTCCCTGTATAATATTCATTCGACTGTAAGGTCTAGGTGTCCCCGTACTAAACTTTACATAAATCGTAATACCTTGCTTAGTTTTTATTAATGTTGAATTATTATCCCCACATTTAAATTTAGTTTTATACATTGGGTGATCTGGCAAGAGTTTATTTTCTGCATATTGGGTTAGACCTAATGATCTACTACTCATTGAAACGAGTGTATCAAAGCGATCTCCACGATTTATATTGATACAATTCGCCAAGGGACCCAAACCGTGAGTAGGATAAAGGTTACCATCTCGAAGAAAGTGATGTCCTGCTCGCCAAAGCATTGGCTTATGCCTATTCTGATCTAAATTTATCTCTCTTAAATCATGTAGATATGCTCCCTCACAATGAACAATATCACCAAGAATACCTTTTCGAACCAAATTTAAAGCTAGCAACTCTACTTCATAGTAATTTACATTTTCAAGCATTACACAATGTTTCTGATTTTTCTCCGCTGTTTCTACTAACTGCCAACACTCATCGAGAGAAATAGCTGCAGGAACTTCTATTGCCACATGTATATCACTTTCCATGGCATAAACCGCCATTGGAGTATGTAGCTCCCAAGGAGTACTAATAATAATTAAATCAAGTGCTAATTCATCACACATTCTCTGATAATCATTACTTCCCCGGTCAAAAACAATTGGATTTGGTTTACCATAAATTGAAAACAATGTTTCAGCTTTAGTAATATTATTTGAATCTATATCACAAATAGCTACTACCTCAACATCATCATTCCCTAGATATATTTCTAAATGTATCCTACCTCGTTGCCCGACCCCTATAAATGCAACCCGAGGGACAGATATCGGGTCTACAGATAATGGAGTGACTGGTGCTTGTGTTCTAATCTCATTACTTGAGGTATTATTACACCCATTCACGGTTAAGCCAGTCGTGGCTATTACTCCTAGAAACTGTCGCCTATTAATATTTCCACTCTTACCAAGCATTTACTACTCCTTAAGAAAATAAAAGTACTTATCTTTCTATTAAAAATTACAAATAATTACCAAAAACGCAACATTACTTTTAAATGAAGCATTAATATTACTGTTTGGATATCAGGTAAACTGTTACTTAATCTTGCATTGAAATGAATATAACTGAAAGACTAGATGCCATTGTATCAAGATCAACATCTAGAGATAAAACACCACCACTTACATCAAAATTAAACTTATCCCCACCAAGAATACTCACTGCACTTATCTCTTTATTTATCTTCTCAGCAAGTAGCTTATTAAAGGTCAATGATATTTTTTTATTTTCAGTGCTTGATTTTCCTCTATAGAGAGTAATTATCATTCCGTTATTTTTTTTATTCATAAACCTCTCAATACTGACATCTTTATTCGTGTATATTTCAGTTACTGGAGTCCATTCCATATATTGATAATTTTCAAGTAACTTAGAAACCCGTTGCCAGTGTTCTTTATGAAGAAGATACTTGGGTAATCCACCATTTCCAGTAGAAAAGCTCTCATCAAAATTAAGCCATTCATTTTTTGAAAAATAGCTACCCCAAGAACTCGGCAGAATACCTAAGGCAAGGGAAGAGTTGATATATTTTTTTAGTTTTAAATCATCGAACTTGCTAATTTGAGAAGAAATCCTTAGAAGCGGTCTGATGCCTGAAGTAGCACGACCAAAAAAACTAGTTTGATTAACGTCGTTATGATCTTCGTTTCCTAATACATCAACAATTGAAGAGACGAAAAAATTATCTATTCCACCACGATAAGAATTCCCCATTAATAGTTTATTTTTCTTATGCAAAATTTTACGGGCTCTTTTTAAAAATTTTATATGTCCCCATGCATTTGGCAAGTAAACATTTCCATTTTCATCACAAGCAAGCGGGTAATCAGAATATCTAAAGTGATTACTATTATAATTTCGATACTTAGACCACCCTGCAAGAGAATCTATGTAAATACCTGAAATCCTTGGATAGCTCTCTAGCATATCATTTAACCACCTTAGTGCATTTTTTCCATGACCACTAATTCCATTTTTTGCTATATCTGGATCTGGGTTAATCACAAATGAGACTTGCTTGCCAATTGTATTCCAGCTTCTTAAAACCGTATTATTTCCATCAAGAGCCTTTGTACTTGTTTCTCTTATTTTGACATTGGGTAATAGATCAGAATCTAAAGTCGATGAAATAGCTAGCGCTTCTTTCCAATTATATCTAGCTTTGTCAGGATACAGGGTGCGGTACTTGGTAAACTGTTGAGGTGATACTGCGAATTCTTGATTCCTTAAAAAATTATTAAGATTAGTATTGTCATCAGGTAACTTACTGAGTTTTATTCGTGACATTTGCCCAATATGCAAATAAGGTAGTGTTAGCAAACCATATTCACTATCTATCGCAATTTGCTCCCCAACTTCACGTGCAGAACTATCATCATTAGAAAAGAAGATATTACCATGCTCATGAAAATAAAAAGGGATAGTTATTTTTAATCTTTCGGGGGTTCCAGCTGTCCACAACCCAGACTTTTCTACTTGCCGATCAAAATAAGTGTGATGTATATCATAATAATTTTGCAATGATTCACGAAACCCACCCCCCTTTTTTTTAGTATTTGCTACCCAAACATCCATCGCAATTGTTACTTTATTTTTTTCTTTGGTTAACTCGCTTGTACCTAACGAGAACTCTGAAATTATTTCATTATTATTAGCTGAAAAATTTACAATAACGGGGTTTGATATAGGAACACTCAGCGTAATATCCCCCTTTATTTCGCTTGATATATTTGTCAATGGATACCAAGAGGCACTAACGGGTACTCGGTTTGAATCAACATCATTTAAAACAACTGAGGTATTAGGACCTGTACCCCAAACCCACTGGTGGTCTATTAATGGCAAATGAAGACGAAACCTCCATCCTTTATTTTTTTCTGAAAGCGACTCTATTGTTGCCCGTATAAACCAAGTAGAATCGTTGACTTTATAATTAATTACTACTTTTACTTTCTCATTTAATAATTCGATTTCTTGTAATGCTTCGTGTTCATTAACTCTATAAAACTTTCCTTGAAGCTTATGTTTTACTTTAGTTTTTGCATTTTCTAAAGTGAAAAATGCGGGATCACTTGTTAACAGCTCCCCCTCCTTTTTTAAGGATAAACCAGAAGAACTATCTATAACATCCAGCGAAGCCTCATTATGAGCAAAATTAATAATTAACCCTTTAGAAGAAACAAGCTGTGAATATTTATTTGATGATGATCCACAAGAAAGCAAAGAAAAAACCATCAAAAAAAGTAATATATATTTCATTGTGCTTCACCTTTTTAATAGAGTAAATATCAACCTTAATTGCTCAAATATACTCTTACGTTTAAAAAGTACATCAAACATCTGTGTCACCTTTGTAAGACATAAACACGTAAAATTATTATCGTTAATAAGCTACAACATAACTATTTGCAACAAGACAAGATTGAGTTGTTATCATCATAAAAGCATTAACTAAAAAATGCTATTTGTATATTTTGTTTGGCAAAGTACTTAGATTAACGTATATCGGCATCTTCAGTCATTTCCTACTCATGGTATCATTAAGTCACTTTTTAACTTAATTAAATTAAAATGTAACCTTTCCATTTCCAAGAAGTATTTCAAACTAGTATACTAGCAGTATTACACAATGAACCACATACATGTTGAAGCAACAGAACTCTATGATTTGGCATAAATATAATGGATTAATTCGTTATATTTTAGCTCATACATCAACAAATTTTTTTCCTCTTTATGTCGTTAATGAATACCCTAAAGCAGGAGGAAGCTGGGTTGCTGAGATGTTAAGTGATGCGCTTAATATACCATTCCCACGTAATCGCCTTCCGACACTTAATTCTAGTATTCTTCACGGTCATATGATGCACTCGTGGAATATGCATAACGTACTTATCGTATGGAGGGATGGTCGGGATATTTTAGTATCACAATATTTTCATTACCTTTTCAAAAATGAAAGAGGAAACTCTCGTCTAGTTGAAAAATCTCGTGCTGACTTGCAGTTTTTTGACTATGAAGACATATCAAAAAATATTATTCCATTTATGGAGTATATTTATGAAAACAAAAAACATCCACGGATGACCTGGGCAGAATTCGTTAAGAAATGGGTCAATTGTAAGCATTGTGTTCATGTACGTTATGAGGATTTAAGAATGGAACCTATAAATGAATTACAACGTATTATTAATCAATTAGCTGGCATATCTCTTGATGATGAAACAGCTTCTAAAATTGTAGATAAATTTTCGTTTGAAAAAATGTCTGGACGAAAAACTGGCAAATCAGATAATAAATCTTTTTTAAGAAAAGGAATTGTCGGGGATTGGAAAACTCATTTCAATAAAGAAACAAAACGACGTTTCCAAGCTTATGCAGGAGATGCTCTAATAAGGTTAAATTATGAAAGTGATCACTCATGGATAAATAAGTGAACATTTTACTAAATCGTACTTACATACATAGAAGAATGTAACAGGTTAACACTAATGGCTAGAATAAAATATCACTTCTCATTGAAAAAAAGACTAGACAACTGTTAATATGCCAAAGAAAATCAGAAGCACTTTTCGTAACAATAAGATCCCAGATACAGAAATGTATTTACTACCTAATTACCACAATGAGAATGACGATATTATACACTTTTATCGATAGAAAAAGGAAGCTACTCATTGTATATATTGAGTCTTTTGTTCTATTCAAACAACTAACTTTTATTACAAGAATTAAAATGAAGATTTCACATGTTTAAAAATAAAACTCTATTAATAACTGGGGGAACCGGATCTTTCGGCAAAGCCGTACTTCACCGCTTCCTTAATACAGACATCAAAGAGATAAGAATATTTTCTCGTGATGAACTAAAACAAGATGATATGCGCAAGCATTACGCCAATCAAAAACTTAAATTCTATCTGGGAGATGTCAGAGATATTAACTCACTAGAAGATGCAATGCGTGGAGTTGATTTTGTTTTTCATGCCGCAGCTCTAAAACAGGTACCTTCTTGTGAGTTTTATCCAATGCAAGCAGTTCAGACGAATATTATCGGTACTGAGAATATGCTTAATTCGGCTATCAAGGAAAAAGTGAAGAAGGTAATTGTACTCAGTACTGATAAGGCTGTTTATCCCATTAATGCAATGGGTGTATCTAAAGCGATGATGGAAAAAGTAGTTGTTGCTAAATCACGTAACCTTGAAAATGAAAACATCACAATTAGTTGTACACGCTACGGCAATGTTATGGCATCCCGTGGGTCTGTAATCCCTTTGTTTATTGATCAAATTCGCAATAACAAAGATATTACAGTTACAGACCCTGATATGACTCGATTTATGATGAGCCTCGATGATGCAGTAGAACTGGTAATTTTTGCTTTTAAAAATGCAAAAAATGGAGATATTTTTGTTCAAAAAGCTCCTGCTGCAACGGTTCAACTTTTAGCCAACACATTGAGGAACTTACTCAATAAACCTGATCATACGATCAAGTCTATTGGTACGCGTCATGGCGAAAAGCTTTATGAAACATTACTCACTCGTGAAGAGATGGTGAGCGCTAAGGATATGGATGATTATTATCGTATTCCTGCAGATAAACGGGATCTCAACTATACAAAATACGTAGAAGAAGGTGAGACGGTTGTCACGCAAGCTCATGAGTATCATTCACATAATACTGAAAGACTTGATGAAGAAGGTTTAAAAACTTTACTTATGGGGTTACGTGAAATTAAAGATGATTTAATAGAGTTTGGAGTCATGTAAATGAAGGTTTTAGTTACTGGTAGTAATGGGTTTATAGGCAAGAACCTTCTTGGACACCTCAGGAGAAATGAGAATATAGAAGTGACTACATTTACACGAACTAGTTCTCTTTCATCACTTAGACAGCTGATTGCAGAAACTGATTTTATTTTTCATCTAGCTGGGATTAATCGACCAGAAGACCCACAAGAGTTCTATGTAGGAAATCAGGAGTTAACCCAGAAAATTGTAGATTTAGCACTTATAAAAAATAAAAATACACCTATACTAATCAGCTCATCCACTCAAGTCGAGCAAGATAATGACTATGGAAAAAGTAAACTAGGCAGTGAAACTGCACTTGAAACTTACGCAAAAAAAAGTGGTTCTCCTGTCTATATCTATCGTTTGCCCAATATTTTTGGGAAATGGTCAAAACCCAACTACAATACAGTTATTGCCACATGGTGTCACAATATTAGTCGTGATGTTCCTACTAAAGTTAATGATGAGAATTTTGAGCTTGATTTGGTATATATTGATGATGTTATTGAACACTTTTTACGCCATCTTTATGAAACAGGGCAAAGCGGTGTAAGTTACCCAACAATCTCTCCTGTTTATAAGGAAAGCCTCGGTCATATCCATAATTTACTCATAGAGTTTAAAGAGAGCCGTCAAAATTTAATCACTCCTCCTGTTAGTAGAGGTTTTCCACGTGCCTTATATGCAACATATTTAAGCTTTTTCCCTACTGATCAATTTTCGTATGAGCTAAAAGGCTTCTCGGATGATCGTGGTACATTCTATGAGTTTTTAAAAAGCCAAGACAGTGGACAGTTCTCTATCTCTACCACTGCTCCTGGCGTAACACGCGGTAACCACTATCACAATACAAAGAATGAAAAGTTCCTTATCATAAAAGGCGAAGCAAGCATTAAACTACGCCAAATACACAGTAACAAAGTAATTGAGTATAAAGTCAGTGATAGAAAAATTGAAGTGGTTGAAATGATTCCAGGTTATACCCATAACATCAGTAACACTGGCGATAGTGAAATGGTTTTGTTACTTTGGGCCAATGAAATATTTGATCATGATAAACCTGACACCTTCTTTCTAGAGGTTTAATACTAACAATATGACTAAAAAACTAAAAATTGTTACCATCCTTGGAACACGCCCAGAGATCATACGACTCGCCTCTGTTATGTCAGCACTTGATCAATTTATGGAGCATATTCTGGTTCATACAGGTCAAAATTATGACTTTGAATTAAACCAAGTTTTTTTTGATGACCTTGATGTAAAACAGCCTGATTATTTTCTTGGTGTAGACACGTCTTCGCTCGGAAAAGTATTAGGCGAAATTTTAATTAAAACAGAAGAAGTTTTATTAAAAGAAAAACCCGATGCAGTCTTAGCTTTAGGTGATACAAACAGCTCTATCGGTTTATTGATGGCAAAGCGCATGAAAATACCAACGTATCATATGGAGGCAGGCAACCGCAGCTTTGATGCAAATGTGCCTGAAGAGATAAATCGTAAGCTGATCGATCATATTAGTGATTTTAATTTAGTTTACACAGAGCATGCTCGTAGGCACTTATTGGCCGAAGGTTTACTTCCTCGTTTTACCTACCTCACTGGCTCACCCATGAAGGAAGTATTAGATACTCATAAAGCCAGTATCAATGCTTCAAGCATTCTTAAAACGTTGGATTTAAAACCACAAAAGTATTTTATTGTGAGTGTTCACCGTGAAGAAAATGTTGATTGTGTAGAAAACTTAAAGCGTGTTGTAATCTGCCTAAGTGCTTTATACAAGCAATATGAAATACCTGTAATTGTTTCGACTCACCCGAGGACAAGAGCGCGTTTAGAACAAGCGGGCTTAGGCGAAGATATTGGTGATATTCGTTTCCTGAAGCCTTTTGGTTTCCATGATTACAATAAATTACAGGTTGATTCTTTTTGTGCCATTTCTGATAGTGGAACAATCAGTGAAGAGTCATCAATGTTAGGGTTTCCTGCGGTAACTCTTAGGCAGTCTATTGAACGACCAGAAGCATTGGATACAGGGAGTATTATACTTTCGGGGCTTGATAAAGACGTACTATTACAGGCTGTTGAGATTGTGACACAAGAAGATAAACTTTACCCAATCAAAGAGGTTCCTGAAGATTACACTATTAACAATACTTCTTTACGTGTTATTAAGCTGATTCAAGGTACTGCTAAGTTAACGAATCGCTGGCATAACCTTGATAACTTTAGTCGGTATGATTGGGAAAAGTAAGTGATTAATATTAATGAAAAAAAATTAAGAATATTAATTATCACCCAATATTTTTGGCCCGAAAATTTCAGAATAAATGACCTTGTATTAGAATTACAATCTAAAGGTCATCGGCTAACAGTCCTCACAGGCAAACCAAACTACCCAAAAGGTACTTTTTTTCCTGAATACATAGAATCTCCTAACAAATTTAGTCTTTATAATGAAACTCCTGTAGTCAGAGTACCCATGCTTCCACGAGGAAAAGGAGGCACAAGACTAATTTTGAACTATTTTATATTTGCTATTAGTGCTACTTTTTGGGGACCATTAAAACTTTATAAGCAAAAATTTGATGTGATTTTTGTTTTTGAACCATCACCCATTACTGTTGGAATCCCAGCTATTCTATTAAGAAGAATAAAAAGAGCCCCTATTGTGTTTTGGGTGCTTGATTTATGGCCAGAAACATTATCGGCAGTTGGAGTTATTAAATCTAAATTAACTTTAAACATAGTGGGAAAGTTTGTTTCATATATTTACAATAGGTGTGACCTTATTTTAGGCCAATCAATGGGGTTCCAATATGAAATTAATAAATATTGCAATAATAAAAATAAATTTCGTTATTTTCCAAACTGGACCGAAAGTATTTTTGAGAAAAATATAAAAAATAATGCACCTGAGGTTCCTTTAGATGAAAATACTTTCAATATTGTATTTACTGGTAATATTGGAGAATCACAAGACTTTCCAGCTATTCTTGATGCAGCCGAACAAATTCCAAAAGACTCTGGTGTACGATGGTATATTGTAGGTGATGGACGTTTATCAGACTGGTTACAAAGCGAAATAAACAAAAGAATGTTAGCAGATCGGTTTTTTCTATTAGGCCGTTTTCCTTTAGAGCGAATGCCTTCATTCTATAATAGCGCCTCAGCATTATTAGTCTCACTTAAAGCCGAACCTGTATTTGCATTAACTATTCCTGGTAAAGTCCAATCATACATGGCCGCTGGAAAACCTATTTTAACAATGTTGGATGGAGAAGGTTCAATTCTAATCAAAGAGGCTAAAGCAGGCTTAACTGCACCTTCAGGAAATTCAGATTTACTTATTAAAAATATTGAGACATTGCGTTCTATGAAAAAGGCTGATTTAACTCAAATGGGGGTAAATGGGAAGAAGTTTTCTAAATTAGCATTTTCAAGAAAGAAATTAATAAATCAGTTAGAAGGCTGGTTTTTTGAGGTCTTAAAATGATTCTAATTACAGGCGCAACAGGCTTTGTTGGCCAAGCATTACTCAATCAGTTGAGCTCTCAAAAATATGAGCTTATCGCAGCAGTACGAAATATAAACCCTAAATTATCATCCGAGATAAAACAAGTGCATGTAGGTGACATATTGCCTGACACCGATTGGGAGGATGCATTATCTAGTGTTGATGTTATTATCCACCTTGCTGCTCGTGTTCACGTCATGAATGATACACATTCCGATCCATGCTTAGAATTTAACAAAGTTAATACACTAGGCACATTAAACCTTGCAGAGCAGGCTACCAAAGCGGGTGCTAAACGTTTGGTTTATCTTAGCTCAATCAAGGTTAATGGCGAGTTTACTTTGCCAGATCTCCCATTTACTGCAGAAGATATAAGTATCCCATCGGACCCATATGGTTTATCAAAATATGAGGCTGAACAAGGTTTAAAGAAATTGTCAGCTGAAACAGGTCTAGAAGTTGTCATCATTCGACCGCCATTAGTATATGGATCTGGCGTAAAAGCTAATTTTAGAAGTATGATCAGTTGGCTAAATAAAGGGGTTCCTTTGCCATTGGGTTTGATAAATAATCAACGTAGTTTAGTTGCTATTGATAATCTTGTTGATCTAATTCATGTGTGTATTGAACACCCTGCTGCTGCAAATCAAACTTTTTTGGTAAGTGATGATGAAGACTTATCCACAACAGAATTACTAAGAAGCATAAGCAAAGCCCTTGGAAAACCATCACGTTTAATACCTATTCCATCTGGTATTCTTACTTTAGGAGCAGCTCTGCTAGGCAAAAAAGATGTTGCACAACGCTTATGTGGCTCATTGCAAGTAGATATAAGTCACACTAAAAATACGCTAGATTGGAAACCGCCTAATAGTGTAGATGAGGCTTTGCAAAAAACTGCTGAAGCATATCTAAAACAATCACACAAAAAAACGACATGAAAAGATTACTAGATTTATTTTTATCAATAATGGCTTTTTTGTTCTTTTTTCCTGTGATACTGATAGTTTCAATCATGGTAGCAGCAAGCAGTGAAGGAAATATTCTGTACTGGTCTGACAGGGTTGGAGTTAATAACAAGATTTTTAAAATGCCAAAATTTCGTAGTATGAAAGTAGATACTCCTGTTGTAGCCACTCATAAACTAAAAAATACTGATAGTGTACTCACACCAATTGGAGGCTTTCTGCGGAAATCTAGTCTTGATGAACTACCTCAATTATGGAATATCATCAAAGGTGATATGAGTGTCGTCGGCCCTCGCCCTGCTCTTTATAATCAAGATGATCTAATTGCCTTACGCAATAAAAAAGGTATCCAAAGACTTACACCAGGTTTAACTGGGTGGGCACAAATCAATGGTCGAGATGAAATACCTATCCCTCAGAAAGTACAGTTAGATTTTGAGTATTTACAAAGACAATCTTTTCTATTTGACCTCAAAATTATTTGGTTAACTTTTTTAAAGGTAATAAAGAGTGATGGGGTTTCTCATTAACTGCCTTGGTAAAGCATCTGAGTCCCTCTACAGTCATATGGAACACCTTATTAACTCAATTCCATCCTTCAATTGTAATTTAACCCAACATAATTTTGGTATTAATATGCAAACAACTTAACAAACAAAGCATTTGCTTTTTATGAAGATATCCCTAATGCCCCAATACAGGATTAATCACCCCCAAATAGATTAAGTACAAAAGAATCACCCCAAAAACAATACGATAAATCCCAAAGCCAACAAAAGTAAACTTCTCTAAAAACCGAATAAACAGTTTCATAGTAAAATAAGCAACAATAAATGAAACAACAAAGCCTACAGCTAATGATACAAAGTCGGCACTACTAAACTCTTTATAATGCTTTAAAAAGTCATAGCCACTGGCGGCTGCAAGCACTGGCAATGCTAGTAAAAATGAGAATTCGGCACTGGCTTTACGACTTAAACCAACAACTAATGCACCTACGATGGTTGAACCTGCACGGCTTGTTCCTGGTATTACGGCAAATACTTGTGCAAGACCAATTAAAGCGGCTTGTTTATAGCTCACATCTTCTACTTCAAAAGTTTGAGGAGTTCTATTCTTTTGAAAGTATTCTAATATTAAGAATACAATGCCACCGACAATAAACATGATTGCAACCACCTGCACTGAAAACAGGGCTTTTATTTGGTGACTAAACAACAACCCTATTACGGCAATTGGCAAAAAGGCGATAAATATCTTAATCCAAAGTTGGATATGTTTTGGATGAAACTTATCTTTATAATTGGCAATGACGGCAAGAATAGCAGATAGCTGAATAATCACTTCAAATGCTGTATTTGCCTTTGTCTGTGGTAAGCCCAGTAGCTCACTGCCAACAATTAAATGACCTGTTGAGGAGATAGGTAAAAATTCTGTAATACCTTCGATAATGCCCAAAATAACAGCGTGGATAATATCCATATTTATAATTATTTTCTAAAGTAAAAAAAGGACTAGGATTGTAACCAAATTTCATTCTATTAAAAAGTACGATTCCTGTTAATAAGCTTTAAATAAATGATAAACGGCTATTATATTCTTCATTCTTCCTGAAGAGTATATATCCCATGCTATGTTGTTTGCTCAAAACAAGGTGTGCCATACTCAGCTACTCTTGACCACCCAGAATATATAATTCAATGAAATTTGAATGTTTCAACGATTGGCATCATCTACCACAAAATAGTAATGAGCTATTTGCTCAAGCTGAAATAAAGAGCTTATTTTTTTCACGTCAGTGGTTTGAAAACTTGGCTAATACCGCCCTTTTGTATGACCAAAGTTTGTTACTGGCTTGTGTGGTTGAAGAAAACCATCTAAAGAACATTAAAAATGACAAAGTTCTCGCAATTCTGCCACTAATTAAAACAGATAATAAACAGTGGACTTCCCTTAGCCATATCTACACTTCACTTTATACCTTGTTACTTGCGCAAGACAATCAACAAGAAATTCTAAGCTGTTTAGCTAATGGACTAAGTCAACTAGCATTTGAAAGTTTAAAATTAGGACCACTTGCCGATAATGATGAAATTATTAATAAGCTAGAAAATGCTTTGGAGCATTCAGGCTTAACATGCAGTCGTTATGCTGAATTCTTTAACTGGCATCATTCATTAAAAGCTCAGAGATTCACCGATTATATGGCTTCCCGCCAGTCTAGAGTGCGTAATACCATAGCCCGTAAAGAACGCAAGCTAAAGCGTGAACATGATTATGAAATTCGCCTACATGCTGGTGACGATGTACCTCAAGCAATGGCAGATTTTTATGCCGTCTATAAAGTCAGTTGGAAACCAGATGAACGCTTTAAAGATGTGATGGATGGATTTATTACCAGCTTTTCAAAGCAATCGTGGATAAGACTTGCCATTCTTTATATCAATGAACAACCTGTTGCTGCTCAGATCTGGTTTGTTGCACATAAAAAAGCCAGTATTTTTAAGCTTGCCTATGATGAAACCTGGAAACAATATTCACCTGGGTCAATTCTTACCAAATACTTAATGAAATATGTAATTGATACCGATCATATTGAAGCAATTGATTTTCAGAGAGGCAATGACCGCTATAAACAGGAGTGGATGTCAGAACGTAAGCAACGCTGGAATATGGTTTGCGCACACAGACCAAAACCTGTAGAGACAGAGAAATCATTCTTTAAGCGGATTAAAAACACGTTAAATAGATAAAAAATGCAAAAAAAGGGGGGGTGGTATAAGACTGTGAAAGTTTCCTTTCAAGCCAGAATACTTTCACAGCCATATAATACTAGGTTCCAACTGAGGAACCTAGGTTTAACCACTCCCCTCTGGTCTTATTGTAGCAACTGAATATCATCAACCAGACCACTACCTCTGATTAAAAAGCCATTTATTGATAATAAGCTATTATCATTTTCATAGTCTTTTAAATCAGCGTCTAGGTCACGGGTAAATACACGCCATGTACCATCAGTTGTAAATGATCCAATCCCATGGTGGATATATTTCCCACGAAGTCCACGGTCTTGATTGCTTGCAGTGTAGTAAATATAACGGTGTCCTTTGCTAGTATTTACTGAAATATAAACAACATAGCTTTCATCATATTTCATCTTCCACTGAATGGACTTGCGCTCACTATTTTTCCAGTTACCACCTAGCATATAGCCATTTTGAGTTGCAGAACCTTGGAGTTCTATCACTTGATCACCCTTATCAGCATCAAATACATTGCTAATAGTTGCACCTGCGGGAGTGCGATCATAGACTTTCCAGCCATTGGTGCTGCCATCTTCAGCATCTTCATACAACACCTTGGTATTTAAGCCAGCATTGTTTGTTTTTAGCACTGCGTGATATGTATCTGGTTTTCCTCCATCACCCCAGTTACTTTGGAAAACAACTCTTTTTCCATCTGGGCTTACGCCACCATATGAGGAATGGTTATAACGTGTTTGCGCAAAACGATTTACTTTACCACTACCATCTAGCTTTAGAGCAAATACTTCTCTTAGACCTTCGATAGTTGTGCTTAAATAACACCAGCCTGGACGGTTATAGTTCTGACAACTTATATGACCAGCCTTTTCGTTAAGTAATTTTTTACCAACAAGCTGATCTTCTAGTGTATCCAGATTATAACTCCATGTTCCGCTACGATTGCCATATTCAAACTGAACCCATACTTGATTACCATTGCTATCAATACCCATATCTCCATGAGAAGCCTGATTAGCAATTCTTTGAGGATTTTTAAAGTTTAGGTCATACATGAAAATTCCTCTTTCTGGAGCGCTATCAACGTGTTTTCCTACGTATTGTGGACCATTGATAGTTTTATTTTCTAATATATGATCTCCTTTAGGGCTTATTGAAATCCAATCATAGAGTGAACGCTTGTCACCATTAACATAAAAAGTCCCCCATGTGGTATTAGGTAGCTCTTTTACTTTTGGATTTCTTGGGTTTTCAGTATCAAGCAAAACAGCAAACACCTGATCATTTCCAGGTTTCTTTGCTGTAAATATGACAAATTTGTCATCATTACTCATATTGCCTTCATTACTACCCAGTTGCATTGTTTCAAAACCATAACTACTAAAATCAATTATTTTATGGGGCTCTATATGCGTTCCCTGAATTGTATGACTTGAAAAAATGAATCTACGATCAGGTCCATAACCATTTAAAGTATAAAATACTTGGGAATTAGTATGCGACCATCTAAATGCAAATGCAGGACTACCGAGTTTATGATATCCACCAGAGCAAGTAAGACCTTTTGTGATAGGAGATTCTTCTAGGGTATCTGCATCATAGAGTCTATATTTCACTCTAAGTAAAGACATATCAGCATTCCAAGACTGATCCTTAGGATATGTATATCCAGTACATGAACTGCCATCTCTATCAACTATCCGTGCATCTGTAATTCGAGTAATCGTTGTACCAAACTCAGGATCAATAACTGATGCTCCACGCTTATCAGGCTTAGCTACTCCATAATTAGTTGGAATTCGATTAAATGAAGTTTCAGGCGGGTAAGCAAAACCAGCTGATTGTTTTATCATAAAGGTCTTATCGTTAGAAATAATCTCAACACCATCTCTATCATAAGCATGAACACGATAGTGATAAAGAGTATTTGTGTTTAGACCATTGACCTGTTGGCGGTGAGTATCATACTTAAAGCTTGTTTCTTTATTTGTAAAAGAGCCATAGTTAGTGGTCTCACCATATTCAACGCGAGCTTGTGCTTTCTCATTTAAGTTAAAGAA